>BQNB010005444.1:0-102180 GCA_026074375.1 Tanacetum coccineum | reverse complement strand
TAATGAAAGATGGCAATAGGATGTGGTGTTGTGCGTTCAAGATGAGGCAGGAAGAGATGGTGGAAGCTGTGGCTTTTAGAGATATGGGGGTTGAATGGAGATTTTAGGTAGTTGATAGAATAAAGAGAGATAAGTGGGTGAGCTAGTCAAATTTGAGATCTAAGAGGGAAATTTTTGGTGTTTTGAGATTTTGGGGAAAATTGTTAGCGGGAACAATGAGAAGGAGAAGAAGAGCCAAAATGTTTTTGACAACATGAGATTTTTTATTAGTTTTACACTTTTTCTATAAAAAAAATTATGAGTAGGGTTGAGCATCGGGAAAAACTCGAATCGGATCAAAACCTATTTAGCCCAAAACCATGGACTAATGACCAGACCAAATGTGTTCGAGCTGGTCTGGTTCTTCAATCGGTCTGGTCCGAGAAGACAAAATAGTCGGTTGTACGTAAGATCGGATCAGACCGAACCAGACCGAGAACCAAACATGAGGTAAAGTGTGGACCAGACTGAAATAGGTTCGGTCTGGTCTGTTCGGTTCAGACAAATTTCTTGATTCGGTCCGATCTGCAGTCCGTTATGATCACTCTTTGATTAGTAGTTAAAATTAATATGTATAAAATATGTTAAAATAATTTGACCCAGATTGAACCGATAGTTTTCCGTTGACTCGGTCAACCGGTTTGATAAAATCAGTTGGGTCATGACTTTATTTCTAAACGGATGAGTCGAGATGGTATCATTATACATGAGATGTTAAACAGATGAGTCAAAATGGTATTGGTATACATGAGATGTTAAACGGATGAGTCAAAATGGTATTGTTATACATGAGATGTAAACGGATGAGTCAAGATGGTATCATTATACATGAGATGTTAAACGGATGAGTCAAAATGGTATTGTTATACATGAGATGTAAACGGATGAGTCAAGATGGTATCATTATACATGAGGTGTTAAACAGATGAGTCGATATGATATCCTTGTACATAAGATGTGATGCGGTCGTCGTTAGACTTCAATAAGAAGTTTTACAACTCCCTAGGCAGAGCACCTAATCGTTGTAGTAGTAGTATAGGCAAGACTCGGGGGGGTTGTTATCGTTTACTTAAGGAAAAGGTTAGGAAGGCTTAATCACGCTTGTATTTTTGTATTTTTGTATTTTATGGAAAGCAAGTAAATCATATAATTGGAGAGGTTTGGTTTTGGTTTTAGCTAATAAACTAAATATAATCTAAACTAGTGGTGATAACAATAAGATAAAAGACTGTGTTTATTTAATCATGTATTACTCCTTAGATTGCTTCTCCTAGTGTTGTTGCCTTGTCACACTTGTGATGATCTATGTAATTATTTCTTAAGTCATGAACGAATTACACGAACCCGCCGTCTACTTAGTATTTCGTTAGAGCAACGCACCTGTAAGGTAGTATGAAGACTATTACAAGGACCCTAAGAGTATACTAAGTGCATGTGAAATATATTAAGAGTGGATCAACCATATTAGGGGGCAAGGTAGTATGAAGACTGTTACCCGATGGTATCCTTTCTACACAATCATGTTTCCCTAGACATATCAACAGCGATACAGACAAAAGCTGGTTTTCTAAGGCCTAACATGCACATCCATCACAAGAAGCAACACCACTAAGATCTACATTCTAGGTTTCATATAATCATAAATAAACATAATAGGAGGCTTAGCCTAGCATGTTAATAAAGCAAGAACATAGATGAATCAAACAACACATAGACATATTAAATGATTAAATAAACCTTACTTGATTAAAACATGAGTTGGAGGAAGTACAATAGGGTTTTAAGGCCCTAAATTCGTCCCTAACAGCTGCTAAACGAACTAGGGTTCGTACCCTCTTTTTATTCTAAAGTTACACAATCAAAACCCTAAATTCGGGTTTGTATATATAGGAAAATCATTATGACGGCGTCAACATTTCCACTTTTCAGGAAATCCTATTATATTTCCTCTACTTCAATTACTATCATAATTCATTTTTTTAAGCTTATTTCGCGTAGCTTTTCATTTAAACCGCATAGATTAAATCGCATAGACTAAAAATTTAAAGTTTAGCTTAAAACGTCATCTAAACTCATTGAGGCCTCACACGACTCTTGTTTGGACCAAGATTCTTCTATATACATTACCTGATTATTCACACGTCAATAGGGAACTTCACACCCTCATTCATTTAATTCCTACAAAAGAAAATACTTCAAAAGAAAGATATACCAAAATTTTAAGTACCATAAACTAGGAAACATGGTACACTCCTAAAAATAAGACTCTTACCCCCTACAATGTCTAAATAGTCGACTGATATCCCACTTATCACATGTATACACGATTAAACTTAGAAGATATACACAAAGATTTCAAAATCCTCTTTTTCCTCCTTAACACACCGGATAAGACCTCCCTCCCCACTACTCCACACTCCAACGATTAAAACACTTCCCAACGTCTCCAAAACCCATACTTCTACAAACAGTATTCGGCTTTTCATCCCTGTGCAAGATACTTTCCACAATTGCATCAACACAAGAATGTGACTAGCATATTTGACCATTAAACCTTCCTTACCTGCGTGTATAAATAGGATAACAACCTTTCTCTTGTGTTCACAGAAATCATAAGCCACACCTTTGTAAAACTAACTTCTCATTCATCCTTGTCTTCCTAGCAATCACAGCAAACCCACACCCTTTTATCTTCATCATACATAAAATAGTAATACCCTAAAAACCCTAACCCTAAATTCATCCCTTTTGGTTCTCTCTTCTAGTCGAAGTACAAGCAAGCAGGTAGTGTTTACGTAGTGTTGCAAGTGCGTCAGCAGGGTATAAATTGTTGTGGAACGATTGGTTTTGATATTGGGTCGCATCAGTAGGGTTTAGACAACTAGGGTTTTAGTTTGGTTCAAGTCCATATTCACGTCTTCTTCAAGGATTTTCTATGAGTTATCATACTTCTTTTCAATCTTCTACTTCGTGCATTCATGTTCTTTAGTTGTGCTTGAGGAAAATTTGTGTAGAAAAGTTGATATGTAATCGCCACTTATCAAATTATGTTTTTCTGCTTATCGGATAAAACGTGAGTAACACTTTGGGTTGATAGTTTCACCTAGGTTAAATGCTTGAAACATGCTGTTAATCGATCATAGAATAGGCCCTCTTAATGCAGAATGTGGTGTCATGAGTATAGATAGTCGAATGGGAAATAAATTGTTCACATCCCACTTTTTGTAACTCGCTGCAAATGGGTGACTTTGGGGATATAATCCGACATGTAAACATGCTTCATAGATCCAGAACTTAGTTGCTAGTTGTAGTTGGCCTGGTGAGGTTTATTTTACAACTTGAATCATCGAATTTGGTTAAGAAACAAAGAAGTTACGACGTGTTCAAATCCTATGAATAATCTGCACTTTATACATTTTCTTTGAAACAGTCGAAGTCGGCCACTTTTTGGCAAGCTATTGTACGCGTATGATTAGGGCTAAGTCGAATCTATTAAGATGTTAGCATCAAAAGCTGATGTATAAAGTTTATTAGGGATAAAGTGTCACGGACTTTAGCCTAGAACAGGACCCACAAACTGAACCCAATGTTGGTCGTGTAGTCCTGTGCCTCAGCATTTCAGCGAGCACCTTGTGTGCAGCTGAAACTGTTGTAGTGCATTATGAGTCATGACCCGTCCCTTACCTTTGGTCTCAGTTTTGACCCCAATAACGATCCCGAAACTCAAGACTTATAAAGGATGAATTATAGTTGACCTGGCCTAGTTTACAAAAGTGTTTTTATTTCGTCCTAATACTGATTATGAAAGTCGCAAACTATGAACAAAGTCAGCCGTATACCATGTGTAAAACACTTAGCCAAATTTATTATTTTCTGCTTAAAACCCAGTCGCGACACACACATGTTTGGTCACGTTTTTAACCCTTTAAATGACCTCGTTGGACCAAACTTAAATGAAGGAAGTTATAAACGACCTGACTAAGTTTTCAAAACTATTTATAGTTTGTAAAGTCGTCAAGAAACGAGTCAAATATTAAGTTCTAAAACTCTACAATTGTCACACCCATTTTAGAAATAAAAACTTGTATATTTTCTAACACTTTTAATTAGTTTTGTCACAACTTCGCCTAATTATTCATCATGTTTAGAGGCCCAACCAAGAGTCGACTTAAGCTAACTTTCTAAAGTATACTGGACCTAGATTCTAAAATGTCTGATATCGTAATCTACATGTCTAATGGTAAGAGATTATGACCCGATACATTTGGCCAATTTTCATGAATTGTCATATTTTAAACAAGTAATATTTCTCAAATTTAAGCACAATACTAAGGACAAGATTGCATGCATTGTAGTATATTACATGATTAATAATATGCGTATTATTATTTAGGTAGCGGATAGGGTTGTCTTGTTTTTCGCGTGCACCATTTACCTTGCTCGCTTCATATTCGTTGCTACCTCATTATATCATTAAGGTGGGTTTATAGTCCCATCTTACTCTTTTTAAATCATTTATCAAATCTCGGGGATGAGATCATGTTTGTTTTACAAAATGGATGCAAGTACATTTTAATTCAAATATTACGAGTTTGCCTAAGTAGCTATAACCCACTATGCCCATCATCATGAACTGTTAATTACTAGATTGTAAGCGCGAATGTTATGAATAGATCTATTTGGAATTAACATCCCCGTTCGGGCAAGTAGCACTGCTAGTTTACCGGTTGGCCATAAACGACGAATGTATACCATTTGGACTCATAGATGTTACGGGTTGAATATCTACATTGGGCACCATCATTTATATGTATTTGATATACATACATTGTTTAGCTTCAGTGTCATGAGCTTAGTGCATATCGTAATACATTTTTGTGATATTGTATTTGTTGCTTTATTACAGGGAAATCTTGCTATCCGCTTCATTTAATTTATAAACCTATAAATTCACCAACATTATTATTGACAGTTTAAACATGTTTTCTCAGGTCAATAAGGTGCAAGTCATGGGTACATTGGATGGTTGTCTTTTGAAGTCATATCACTATAAAGATTTACGTGCATTACATTTTGGGATACTGTTATTTTGTGAAATCTTTACTTTTTCAAGTTAAACAAGTTAAGCCATTGGGCTTTTGTAACGAACCATTTATGAAATCCAATGTATCAGTTTTTAAACGACTCTTATAGAGGTCGTTCTCATATCTTGTGCTATTGATCTATGAAGTAATACCACCGGAACATCATATTCCGCTGCGGCCCATTTTGGGGGTGTTACAGATTGGTATCTAGAGCCAAGGTTATAAAGAACCAGGTCAAATGTTTTTACTTGGTCTATAACCGTTTTTCAAACATTGCGTCATTCAAAAGTTTTCAAGGGACATACATACATTACTTATTTGCATCTGGTATACATGCTTACGTGTCATGCACTATTTTAGCATTAGTTGATTATACTAAGTGCTTACATAGGTTATATACATGTTAATATTACATTACGTATATTACTGATGGTCTTATATAATATACTTATACAAGTTTATATTATGGTTACAGATTAGCCATGTCATTAGACAACGCATCTATACGTCCATATCCTCTGATTCGGATGGACCATCATGGGGTATTCGACTAATGAATGCCGGCGACCTTCCTGAGATAGACCCCTACGAGGAGGTTGCCCAACAAGGGCAGGTACCACCATTGTCACCTGCTTATTTACCCGATCCCATAGAGCTGGACGATTATGTACCGGTATACGTTCCGGAGCCAGAGCACCCAGAGTACCATGTACCATCAGATGATGACATTCAGGTCGAGGATCAGCGTTATGCTGATGACGCTTCACCGACTGCTGAGTCACCTGGATACATTACTGACTCGGATTTGATGGATGAGGATACTGATGAGGATTTTATGGATTATCCAGATGAGCCCGAGGAGGATCCTAGTGAGGAACATAAGCCCAAGGATGACGATGAGGATCTCGAGGAGGATCCCAATGAGGAGAATAAGCCTAAGGATGAGGATACTAAGGAGAAAGAGCCCTCTGAGGGTTCTGATGAGACTGAACCATTCGAGGAGGACGAGACTACTATCACATCACCACCACCTAGACACTGTGGAGCGAGGATATCTGTCAGACCTCAGACACCCATGGTCGCTTCTACCCAAGCATTGATTGATGCATTTGCTGCTGGATCACCTTTATTTCCACTACCACCCACCAGCCCTGCCTATGATCAAGCATCATTAGTTCATAGGGCAACTATGATCTGTATGAGAGACGACATCCCAAAGGAGGACATGCCACCTCGGTGGAGATTGTACTTACTGCTCCCCTACTTGGGTGTGATGTAGCAGAGAGTTCTGCTGTAGCTGCTACTAGACCACCTAGAGGTCAGTATGATTTTATTGATACTGTTGGGGTGGGACATGGTTTGATTCGTAGTCCTGGTCATGATGCCTGGACTATTGCTAGAGCTGCTGACAGAGTAGAGGATGTTGGTTATGTTAGAGCTTTACAGGCTTCTAAGCATAGGATGATGACTTCTATTAAGGAAGTCAACTTGAGGGTCGGCTACCAGGCACAGGTTCGCATGCAAGAGAGTGTGGATTTCTATACACAACTTTATGACGCTCAGACTGACCGCATGGACATTAGACTCAAGATTGATGTAGTGAGAGGCCAGAGGACTACTTACGAGACAAAGTTGCATGAGGTACGCCAGGCTTACCTTAGTTCTAAGGCTTAAAATAGGGCATTATTGGCACGACTTAAGACACTGGAGACTCACATAAGTCGTATGGAGTGGCAGCGCTAGAGCGCTGAGGATCGTGCAGTTAGATAGATGATGCGCACCCAGGTGCTAGAGGCTAGAGCTCAGATTGATACAGTAGAGAACGCCGGTAGTAGCTGCTAGTTGTACTTTTCATTTTTAGGTATCTTGTATAGTCTATTAATTTTATGGGTAACTCCTAGTTAATAGAATCTATGACGTATATTCATTTTCTATACTAAATCATTAGTAGTCATTTTGTATCCAAACAAATCATGTATGATTCAACATTATGTTATGAGATGTGGATGTATTATGTCATGGTTGATCTCATTTTATTCATTTTCCATTATGTTGTGGTGTAGTTATTATTATCATATCCATGTATATCGACATTGTGATTATATCTCACGTACATTGTATTATTGTGATTTAGTAGAATCATGCCTATAACAAGATAAGGAGCAAACGACACCATGACTCCAGAATCCATTCAAGCTATGATCGATCGGGCAATCTAAAGAAACTCTACCCATACTCAGGATAATGCAAGCTAAAGTTCAGGTGGAGGACTCAGAAGGCCTGTGTAACCTGCACGTGTTTGTTCCTACACCGATTTCATGAAATGCCAACCCTTGAACTTCAAGGGAACTGAAGGCGTTGTTGGCTTGTCTCAATGGCTCGAAAAGATGGAATCAGTATTCCACATTAGCGGTTGTGCCGTTGACAATCAAGTGAAGTTCGCTACCTGCACTCTGCTAGGTGCTGCACTAACCTGGTGGAATGGTCATGTGAGAACCTTAGGTCATGATGCTGCCTATGCCATGACTTGGGGAACTCTCAAGAAGAAGTTGACAGACAAATATTGTCCAAAAGGTGAAATCAAGAAACTTGAAATTGAACTGTGGAATCTTAGGGTCAGGGGAAACGATGTTGCAGCCTATACTCAGCGTTTCCAAGAACTAGCATTGATGTGCACCAAATTTCTTGCTGACGAGACCGAAAAGGTTGACAAGTACATCGGTGGACTTCCTAATAATCTTCATGCGAATGTCATGTCTGCAAGACCCAAAACTCTTGATTATGCTATCGAGTTGGCCAACGACTTTGTTGATATCTGTTGATAAAATATAATGCCTAAAAACATTAATAATATTTTTTCACATCTTTACGTTTTGATAATCACAAAATATAAAAACGTTCAACGTAAAATTAAACGTAAACAAGTATTTAGTAGTAAATATTCATTTCAAACTTATATCACTCCAAGGTATGAATAAACAAATGCTTGATGCATTTTATGATCAAAGGAAACTTTTATAAAATGTTGTAAACTTTTTATAAACATCACAAAACATTTTTTACATTTAAAAGAAATGTTTTATTCAAAATAAACATTTTGAATTTCAAATTTTCGGACCTAAAACGGCTAGAAATGGTCCAGTAAACACCTCCCCTGAATAGGACAAAAAGGGAGTGTCTGAATAAGGGGCGGCACCCTTAATTACATGGGCGGACCCCTTAATTTTAAAGGGGCCGACACCCTATTTAAGGGGGCCGGCCATAGACCCCGCTCCTCCTTTTTGTCCTATAAATACTGGACTATTCCCCAACATTTTTCTCACCTTTTGCACTCATTCTTTCTGCTCAAAACAACCCACTTATCCTCTCTAAAATCCTTTGATCATTTAATCATAAAGCTTTGTTTCCAAGTGATCCAAGCTATATTCCTCAAGTGCAAGAGAAGAATACTTCCATCATCAAGTAAAGAAGTATTACACCTTAGTGTGCATAGCAATCTTGTTGCATTCATATCACATATTTGTAAATCAATTGTATATCTTGTAGTTGTGTGTAGTAGCTAGATCTTGGTGATCTTTGTAAGTATAGTTAGATCGTTATGATCTTACCAAGTAGTGTTAGGTAGTTGTGATATAAGTAGTGTGGTGAAGTGAAGTCGTGAAGTTGTGAAGTCGTGAGCAAGTCGCGAAGTTGTGTTGTGATAGATTGGTTCTAGCTAAGATTAGAACTCGACATTTAGCTTAGTTTCGTAAATTGATATAAGCAACGTTGTGTACGGTTTTCTCCGCCATAAGGGAGTTTGTTGACATAGTGAAGAAAACTCTCGAGTTTGGTGCTCGGGGAGTGGAGTAGGGCGAAGAGGTGCTTTGTTACCGAACCACTATAAATCCTCGCATTGTGGTTTGATTGTTCTTACTCTTATCTCTTGTCTTACTTTATCATTTCATATATTTACATTGTTCATATTATGCAAGCTTTGAGTTCACAAAAAGGTCGAATTTAAGTTTTACAAACATACATAAAACTTAAATTTAAAAAGCGTTAAACTATTCAACCCCCCTTCTAGTTTTCCACAAAGTATATTTTGGATTGGTGTCCTAATGAGATTTATCGATGATCTCTTTTAGCTCTAGACTAAATAGTGCGTTTTGGTTTTAGTGATCGGAGGCTAGAGTTGACTGCCACCTTTTCAATATCAACTAACTCGTAGTGAGAAATTCGATAGATAACGTGTTTATCTTTGTGAGAAATGAAAAAAGTATCTTTTGAGAGACCTTGAGTGGATATGAAGGATGTGCATTGCATCATTGGGTCCATGATGACTATCTTCAATACCATAAATCATCTTTGTGATTATGATAACATATGTATTGACTTGGTTTCTGCCTAAGTGTATGGAGGGATTCTTTCTTTACACCCTTTATCCTTACATTTCTTTTTCATTCTTCAACCCCTTCAATGCTTACCAAGACTTCATAACTAGCACATTGTTGGGTTTGTTCCAATACTAGCTCTGTCTTAGTCGGCCTTATCCTCTTTTTCTCACTTTACTCCTTCTATCAAATCATACCTAAGGACTTTCTAATCTAACTATTGGAATGTCCCTGGGTAGATCCCTCCGGTTCTGGCTGGATCATGGGTATGAATACCTATATTTAACCACCTTATAACTCCGATAAAAGTAAGTACATGTTCGGTCTTTGGGTATTGTTCTCATTGCCTTAAAACCATTTGGAAAACTCAATCAAGGTACTTGTGATATAAATCAAAACATTTGTACCTCGATAGTTTTACTTTTTAGAAATGCTCCCCCTCAACACATGCATCGATAACTGAAATTGTTTAGCATGGTGAGGGAGGAGATCGCACTAGAGTCTTTACTAATCATATATTACATTTTAGTCCAATTTTCTCCCCTTAAAAAAGAGCACACCATATGATGTTTTTGATATCAATGGAGTAAAATGGCTATTTGAGATTAGAAAAACAATGGGAAGAAAAATGTTAATAGCATGATTTCCTTGGAACATTTTCCTTAGCTCCCCCTCAACTATTGAGGGAATGATATAGTGTTGAGTACACAATTTTGAAAGATTTTGAATTTATTGAAAAATTATACTCGAACACTATATATTCATGAAGTTGCGCTACATGTATACAAGATGATTTATGAGACATGACATGCAACTTACAAAACCGAGAGCGATCAACATTGTCACTCTGTCCGAAGCATCAATCTATGGCCAGTCTCGTCATTCTCCACTTAGAAACTTTCTTAGTTTCCCCTCGAACCAGCAGTCCTTTCTTGAGTAGATTCAGAGTATTCTTTAGGATATAGATGATATAAATTGTAACACCAAAGTCAACTAAGTCCCGAATGTAGAAAATTAAACCCTTTAAATAGTCGAAATGATAACATAAAGTCAACTAAGTCCTGGATTTATACATTTCTTCTTGCAGGATACTGACTATCTAAAGGAATCATCAAACCTATGTAAGCCTCTTTTATCAAATTTTACTCCTTATTTGAGAATAAGCTTAGTGATTAACTGGTCGAGGAAACCTTAATTGAATCAGAAACATATCTTCAACTTCAAGGCTTCTGAAACTACGTACTTATTTCCAAACTATCCTAAGCCTTTTAAAACTTATGGGGTGTTGGCAATATTAGTCGAATGTAGTTTTAAGCCTGAGCCACTAATCTTAATTATAATTAAGCCCCTAAAGATATTAACTTATGACAACTTAAGCCCTTGGAGTTAAAATAAATTAACCCCCCTTTAAATTATTATCCATTAAGTTAAAACTTTTTCCATATAATTTTCGTGACTTGTTGAAAATAATTCGAAAAACACGTTCTCCCCCTCGAACAAAGACCCATATTATATTGAAAGATCTATTGTATTTGTTCGAGTGGTCGAATTTTCTTGAAAATATGTTATGTGGGAAACTGATTCTGAATTCAATAAAATGTTTTACCAATTATGAAAGAAGATTTCTCTTCTTTTGAAGAATAAATGCACTGGCATGTACACGTATTCTATGAGACGGCCCGGGTTGTGTAGCAAAGTATACACAAGCCTTTACATGATCATAAAATAGATCATGCCCAAGAAAATTAAATTTCTCGTTAAGAGGTCAAGTTATCTTTTTGACAATATACTTGCCTTTAAGATGATAACTGGGTTGCAGTCTAAAATAACTACATGCCATTGACATGTTATGAAAAATATTTACAACTTCTGCTCAAACTTTATTTACATCACCGTGTCATTATTAAATAACATTTCTAAGGCCGTAAATATTATCAATTCCAGAAGACATGTCATGAACAACATATTTTCGGTATTTTCTGATTTTATATTTTTCTATTTGATTTTCTGATTTTATATTTTTGTATTTTCTTTTTGTAAAAATATATAAAATGAAAAATCTTTTTGACTTTTTCTAGTTTTCGGTATATACATAGGATACAAGAAGAGATTCCACCATTACTCATCTGCTTCTTTCAGCATCTTTTTAGGATTTCAAGAGACATAACTTTTCATATCCATACTTGATATATGAGAAATTCAAGTCTTTCTCGTCCCAATGCATTGGTAAAAATATCTGCCAACTGATATTATGCCTTGACAAAATAGAGCTCAACCACAACCATTTCCCTTGCCTTCTTTATGAAATGACATCACGCGATTGCTTAATCTTGAATGTTGGAAGCGTTGTTACAAACAGCATAAGACAATAGAACTTTTGTTATCGCAGTATAGAGGAATTTTGTTGAATCCAAGGCCATAGTCTATCAGTTGTGATCTCATTCAAAGAATTTAAGCACAACATCCGGATAAGGCAACACATTCAGCTTTTGTACTAGACATGGCTATGCTTTTCTGTTTCTTAGACGACCAGCTGACTAATCTGTCACCCAAGAGCTGCATACTGCCAAACGTACTTCTTCTGGTATCTTGGCAACCAGCATGATCGACATATGCATAAGCTGTTAGTGCAATACATGAATCATTCGAATACCACAGACCCATATTAATGGATCCTCTTAGGTATCGAAAGATTCGCTTAACTGCATGTAAGTGCTTTTTGGTAGGCTTAGCCTGATACCGGGTACACATGCATACAACAAATACAAAGTCTGGTCTACTGAATGTCAGATACACAAGGGAGCTAATCATTCCATGATAACGTGTAGGATCAACTGCTTTCCTTTGTGGATCTTCATCTAGTTTAGATTTCTCCACCATTGGAGTATCAACCGGGTCGCTAGATTCCATACCGTACTTTTTAATTAATTTAAGAGCATATTTGGATTGGTTAAGAAAGATGCCTCTGGGACTTTGAGAAATTTGAAGTCCAAGAAAGAATGACATTTTGCTCATCATTGACATCTTAAATTTTGAACACACTATTTTAGAAAATGTTTCACAAAGTGTGGGATCAGTAGAAGCAAATGTTATATCATCTACATATATTTGTTACTATAAATGTCATTTGCCGGTCTTTCTGGGTGAATAATAGTGCCTTTGGATAACTTTTAGGAGAGTAGAAACGATGATAACAAATCATACCAAGCTTGTAGAGCCTGCTTTAACCCGTAAAGAGCCTTCTTCAGCTTGTACACATGGTTGGGATTATCTTGATCTACAAACCCATATGGTTGACTGACATAGACCTCTTCACGTAGTATACCATTTAATAACGCAGTCTTGACATCCATTTGATAAACTATCATGTTTTTGTGAGCGGCATTTGCAATATAGATTCTTATGGCCTCTAGTCGTGCAACCAATGCAAAAGTTTCTTTAAAGTGATTCCTTCTTGATGACATCAAATAACGTCACTTTTATAGCATCATTTATCCCATGAAACTAACCAATTTTATATAATTATTGCAAAGAATTGTTACTTAATCGTTTATATTTGAGAGTTGTAGTAATTATGGAGTACTTGGTGAAGATTAACAAAAAGGCACGCATTCTGGAGCTTAAATGGAGATATCTGAAGATTACTGTTTTGACACCCAATAAGCCGTATCCATCAAGAAAGATACAGTGTATCTATGCCTGCACTTTACAAAAGACCACGAAGGAAACAAGATCCATTACGCCATATCTAGGGAAGACCAATACGCAGTATTCAAGCTATGGAAATAAAATATTCTGGAAGATATCGAACGTGGTCCCTACTCCAAGAAACCTACAATACGCCGTATCAAAGACTTTCAATACGCCGTATTGACCTTTTTCTAGACATTATAAATAAAAAACTCAAAAACAAGTTTTAAGTGTGCTAAATCATATTTTCGATACCTAAACCATAAAAGTCGATTTTCAGAGGAGAAGAAGAGCAGAAGAGGTCTTGCAACGTGATTAATTCAATAGGAAACAACTTGTAATCTCCTATACTCTTTTAATCGTTTAGTTTTTGGTATCATTCGTTAACTTGGTTAGTTTGTTGATCCTACTTGAATAGATCTTGCTTAGCTTATAAAAGGCTTAGTTGTATTGAATAAATCCAAGACAACTATGATAGAAACTTTGATTGAATATATCAAAGACTATGCGGAATCTAGTCTATGATATTAAGAAGAATAAGCAATAAAACAGTAACAAACAAGTTTGTATAGTACCAAACTTTAAGCCTCAATATATTAATACGAACACCCTTAATAGTGTTAGGGTTATACAAAACCTTGAAGCTAAAACGATTTCTAGATGATATGTGAAGATGAGATATTGAGATGCTAACCTACATGCCCTAGGGTCTCCTTTTATACACCAAGGAACCCTAATGGGCTTACAACGCATTTTCTATACATATATATATTTTCCTAAAAGATCTCATTCTTATCACATCAGCAGTACTAACATATAACTAACAGTACTAACTTATAACTAATAGTAGAAACTCTTCTAGCAGTAGTAACTAATACTAGCAGTAGTAACTTTACAACTAGCAGTAGTAATGACTTTGAGTATTTCCTGCAGTCTTCACCAGTAGTAGAAACTATAACCAGCAGTAATAATCTTCATAACTAACATCAGTAACTTGAACCAGCAGTAATAATAGTTAAGAAGCCTTTTATTCCCAATAATCCTCCCCTAAACTTGTTATTCATCATATTAATCATCAAATTTCTTCAATAAAATCTTTTTAATCTTTAGGAGGATGTATTCAAACACTCATCTACTTCTTAAGCCGTGATCTTGTAAATCCGAGAAGTTCATAAGCCATTTTACACTCATGATCAACTTTTAGTCTTTTACTCAACATCCTTGAAAGCATTTCTTGTGTAAGAGGATACTTTCTTTCTACCAGTATGTGAATAGTAATTCCAATATCTGTCAATAATAAATGAATTCCATATGAATCAAATAACCTCTAGCTTATCAATGTGTAGTCCTGTTGAGCTTTCTAGATTTCATCTTCCTTATTTGGCTCAAATAAAATTATAAGATCTCCCTAAAGTAATTTGTCATATCCCTCTAGGCTTGCTGTCTCAAGTTTTCCTTTACCAGCATGTATAGATCCAACACATCCTGTCTATCAAAATCATCAAGCATTGCACTAAATATCTTGTAATATTTTTCACTTCCATCTACCCTGATGATTTGATAATACATCTTATCTTCTACTAGAATATGTGTCTTCCAGTCAACTATTAGATATTTTGTAGATAATGATTCAACATTGATAGCTTCATCATCTCTTGGAACTATCTCTAAACAAAGTTGAAGTTCTGCCTTTTCAGCATCATCCTCTAGTTTTTGCCTCTTGACACTTTCTTCATCAAGTTCTTCACCTGCTCTTTTTTTACTAACTGTTTCCTTTCTACTGCTTTCAGTTTTCTTTCCATTGCCTTCCACCACCTCTGAATTCATAGGAACAAATGAATTTACCCTCTTTATTTCTTTGTCAAACAACATTTGAATTTCCTTAAAACTTTTATTCTTTAACTGAGTGTGTTTGTATCCAACCATGTTTCTCAAATAGGTAGACATTTAATTTCTCTTTTGTGCTTTAGTTGGTGGTTTTCCTCTGATCTTTTTAGCTCTAAGCTTTGCAAAGTGCTTCTTCCTTTTGTCCATTAACTCTACAAACAATCTTGACCTCTCTTCAATGGTCAATTCTCCCTGTTCTTCTGCTTGTAGTCTCTGAGCTAACTCATAATCTGCCTCCATCATAACTTGCGTATTATCCTATTAAATTAGGTTAGTCTCTTCTTCTCTTTGTATTGTAACACTTTCTTCTTCTTCTAACTCAGCCTCTAATTCTTCTGCAAGTCTTTTAGCCACTTCTTCATCAAACTTGATCTAATCCTTTTTCTTTAATGGCTTCTCTGGTTCAATCATTTTGGCTTTTCCCTTGTCTTTTAGATCATGTTGTGAAGGAGGTACTGCTTTTCTTGTTCTAGACTCACTAGGTTCTTGCATAGTCACTCCCCTTGTTGGTCTAGTAGCAGTCTCACTAGATTTTTCTTTTGATCATCTTTCTTTTGATTTCTCACTTTTCATCTTCATAAATGTCTAAGCAATTATGAGATCTTCATCTTCAATAACATTTGTTGTTGTTGTTGTTGGAGGAGTACTTGGCTTTGTAGTACTAACAGATACACCAGCAGTAGTAATTGGTGCACTGACAGTAGTAATATCAATATCCTGATCATACCTCCCCTGAGTCTTTGCATCCTCTTGAAACCATGAAATATCTTCATCTTGGTCTTCATTCCTCCCCTGTTTGGATACATCCTCCTGATCACCCAAACTTTTTTCAGCAGAAGACTTTATCCTGACTTTGAATAACCTCCTCTTGAGTTGTGAAGTTCTTGCCTTTTTCTTCTTTTCCAATTTCTTGACTCTCTTCTTTAGACTAGTAATCTCCAAATCCTGAGCAGTCTTGACATTCTCCAAGGAAAGAACCCTGTCAGATAATTTTGTATAAATTTCCATTAATTCCATAATTTTCAGTCTGTCCTCCCCACTTCCAGGTGTGTTAACTCCTGAGAGATGTGGGTTATTAGACTGTTTAGACAACCTCTCAAACCTAGTTTGAGTAGGTCTGTCCCCCAATATGGTATCTTGGCGACTGGGACCACTACCTAAACCAGTCCCTAAGAAACGGCCTAAAAAAATTAAGTGTTTGCCATGATTAGGTCCCTAATTTAGTTACCACTGTTATGCCTCCTCATTTAAGCAAGCAGTAGTAGTGCAGCCCTTGTCATACTATCCCGTGGGGCTCTCTCTTGGTACGATCTGTCAGCTACGTGTCATTCCAAGGACTGTGGTCCTTCACAAGGACTGTACCTTTGTCGTGTTGTCCTTAGACACCGCTGCATTAGGACGGAGCTAATAACTCCGAGCCTGATTAGTCCTTCGACATATCAGCTTCTTTTGAGTTCTATCAGTGACTCCAGACCTGACATGTCCTTCGACAAGTCAGCTTCTCCGGAGTGTTTATTTAGTTTTAGCCCGTGCTAGTTTGGCAGGAGTATCTAAGCTATATTTCTTATTCGGAAGCTCCGGAGGAGACTATACCTCATCAATTACGATTATTCAAATCCAATCAAATCCCTGTGGACGACCTGGTCTTACCTGTTGATCCCAATCCTTGATCGATTCCTTAGGTTGTCTAAGGTTAAATTACCTTGGATAAATCCAAAATAACTTGTTGTAGAAACTTTGTATGTATACTAAAGTGTATGCGGAATCTACACCTTAATACCTAGAAGTATTATGAATAAAACAGTAATCGTGAATAAACAAAGATATAACCAAACGCTCCAATATTATTAGATCAATAATACGAGTACTCTTCACTAGTACTAGGGTTTACAACCTTGAAGCTTTTCTAAATCGACTTGACAACTATGAAGACTCGTAAACTTATATCTCAACTAATGCCCTAGAGCCTCCTTTTATAGACTAAGGAGTCCTAGTCGGCTTACAATACATTCCTTAGATATCATAATCTTTTCTAAACATAAACGTAATCTCTTAAACAAATACATTATACATATCTTGTACAAAAATATCTCATTGCTTATCTTCACAAGTATTCTTGTTCTCCAAACAATCTTTATCTCTTTAAATCGTCTTTATCCTCTTGACAGTAGTAAGTCTTCTAGCAGTTGTAATCCAGCAGCATAAACTTTTTGTACCAGCAGCACTAATAAACATAAGCAGTAGTAACATTAGTACTAGCAGTACTAATATATACTCACAGTAGTAACATGTACTAGCAGTCTTAACATTACTACTAGCAGCACTAACTACTTAGCTTATATTTTAGTCTTCAACTCTGAGCAGTGTTAACTTCAACTAACAGCAGTAACTTTATGCTATCAATACTAAATTATACTAACAGTAGTAACTAGTAGTGGTAACTTTATACTACCAGTACTAACTACTTAGCATGATTTCCATTATGTACCTGAGCAGTAGTAACTCTAAGAATCCTTGAAGTCTTTTAAGTCCCAACAATCCTCCCCTAAACTTGATGTTCATCTTCCGAATCTTCAAGTTTCTTTATTAAAAGTCTTCATTACTATTAGGAAGATGCATTCAAACCTTTTATTGACCATTTTGCTGCTTTACCATAAGCTTGAGTAGTTGGTAGCACATCTCATTCCAATAATCAGTTTGAAGTTTCTTGTTAAGCATATTTGTGATTGTTATTGGTGTGAGAGGATATCTCTTTTCAACTAACATAAATATTTGGACATTTTCAAACCTTACAAAGTGCACTCCACATGAATCAAACAACTTCCAAATAGTCACTTTATATCCTTGTAGATTTCTCCATACATCACTCTTTATGTCTGGTTCAAACATGACTTTTAAATCACCCTACAACACTCTTTCATGTTCATCTTCAGGCCTTGTATCACCACGCTTTGTCTTGACCAATTTCCAAAGAGTCTGTAAATCTTCTCTCTCAATGCCCTGAAGCATCCTAATGATTGAAGAATATCTCTTGGAACTTCCATCTGCTCTTATCAATTGATAATGTACCATTATTCCTTCTTTAAGAAGCTTGTATTCAACAATCACTGGTGGTTTGGTAGCAAGTGGTATAGCATCAATTGCTATATCATCATCTTTTACTATCACCAAATGCTTTTTCAGCTCAGTTTCATCAACTTCTTCATGCTCATCTGTCTCTTTATCATCCTCCATTCTTTGTCTCTTTGAAGATTCTTGTCGTTGCTCTTTCCCTGCTCTTTTCTTACCAAGCATCTTCTTTCTACTGTCTTTAGCTTTCTCCTCACTACTTTATGCTTTCTTTGACTTATTAATTTTAGTTCATCTTCTGTTCCTTTAGAACTTTCTTCTGTTTCCTTTTTGCTTTTTACTTCCCCAGAATCCATAGGAATAAAAGTATTTACTCTCCTTATTTTAGTATCAAACAACTTTTGGATCTCTTCATAGCTCTTGCTCTTTAACTGATTATGTTTGTATCCACCCATGTTTTTGAGATAGGTAGACATTAGATTCCTCTTTTAAGCTTTAGTTGGTGGCTTTCTTCTTTTCTCTTTAGCTCTAAGCATTGCAAAGTGTTTCTTTCTTTTGTTCATAAGCTCTACAAACAGTCTTGATCTTTCTTTAATAGTTATCTCTCCTTGTTCTTCTATTTTCAGCCTCTGAGCTAACTCAAAATCCGCCTCCATCATAGCGTGTGTATTATCCCATGACTCAATCAAAACTATGTTGACTTCTCCTTCCTTTTTCCTTGCAATCCTTTCTTCTTCTATAAGTTCAGCCTCCAACTGAGCTTGAAGATTTCTTGCCAAATCTTCATCAAGAGCAACTTGATCTTTTCTTTTCAGAGGAACTTCAGGCTCAATCATGATTGCTTTGCCTTTGTCTTTAATCATTGAAGGTTGTGATTCTTGTGGAGTTCTGAATTCACTTGGCTCCTGTACTACAACCCCTCTAGCCTTGGGTCTTGTAGTTGTTGTTATTGTAGCAGCAGTAGTAACAACTTTAGGTTTAGCTGCTTTGATTTGAATAAGTGTTTGAGCCAAAGTTATTTCTTCAATAGTTGTAAGAGCAACACTATCTTCAATACTAGTATCTACCTCTCTTTCCTTTGCACTCTGCTCCTGCTTCTCACCAACTGGCATATCCACATTTACCTCATCACCATGAAGATCATTTGTATCAAACATTTCTTCATTATCTGACCTCCCTTGGGTATCATTAACTAAAGAAACATTAGCATCCTTATCAATGTCTTCAATACTCCTCCCCTGTTTGGATGCATCTTCATGATCACCCAAACTATCTTTATCCTCAGAGGATTCAACTCTTCTAGACATACCAACTTTTCTTAGTCTTTTTAATCCTGTAGTTCTTGATTTCTTTTTTCCTTTCCAACTTCTGGACCCTCTTCTTTAAATCAGCAATCTCCTTTGCTTGAGCATCCTTTTCCTTCTCTAAATCAAGAACCTATTTTTGCAAGTTAGTACATAAAATCATCAATTTAGATAGTTGCATGCTATCCTCATCACTGAGAGGTGGATCATTAGAAGGTGTAGGAACACTGTCATCTTGTTGTGTCTCCTCCTGAGTAACTGCAGTGTCCTTCCTTTGTTTTCTCCTGGACTGTTTCTTCTGAGATCTAGAGGATGATGGTTGAGTAGTAATGGGTGTCTAATGAGAATTAGTAGGAATACCTAAATCTACACCCTCATCTTGAGTAGGCTGAACCATCATTGTTGCAAACAAAGGTGATATTCTCCCAGAAAAACCCTTTCCTTCTCTTTTCATATTGGCAAAGATTTTCTTTGTGTGTGAAGGGTTAACATAAATCTTCTTGTGATGTGACATATCACCAAGCTGTTGATTAATGAAAACTTGTAGAAATCATGGATACATTAGAAATTTAACCCCTCTATCTAAGTGTTTCACCATAGCATCAAAAATGTACTTAGACAGGTTAAAATTTTGG
Source organism: Tanacetum coccineum (assembly GCA_026074375.1). NCBI lineage: Eukaryota > Viridiplantae > Streptophyta > Magnoliopsida > Asterales > Asteraceae > Tanacetum > Tanacetum coccineum. The sequence goes on along the minus strand of BQNB010005444.1, from coordinate 82,099 downwards.
TTTGTAGCCAAGCATATGATTAAAGAAGCCATTGAACTACTGAATTCGTTCAATGCAGTGGATTTGGCACTAAGGCATTGGGTAATGGTATGAATTAAGAACTTCCATTGCGGAGAAAAGAAAGCTTTATAAAATATAAGCTTTTGAGAAGGTTTTTCATACCTCATCTGTGTTAGTTTTTCAAAAATTGTAGCAGTTGGCAAACAATCAGTACCTCCTGCATCTTCCAAGTAAAGATCACTTCTAATGCTTGTCTCCATGATGATCACCTTCTTCTAATCAATTAGGGTTTGTACCTGATGTTCACCATTAATCGTCTTTGCCTTTGCAGTTGACCAAAACTGTTGAATGCAAGATGTATAGATGATAGGATTGACAATTAAAGCATACTAAATTTGGTTAGCATTCAGAAAATCGATAATCTCATGAAACCCATCACTTTCAGCAGGTTTTTCCAAGAATGCGACCATATTGTGAGTATCAACAAACGTTAGGGTTGACATTGTTTTTTATTAGATGATAAAAGATGAAATTGTGTTATGTTTTGATGATCAAAGATGAAATTGAGTTAGGGTTTATGGTTAGAGAGTATTTGATGATTGAAATCGAATAAAACCCTAAACTGAAGTATTTATAGAATCACCCTCAGCAGCATTAACTTGAACTGGCATCACTAAATTAGGCCTAGCAGCATTAACTTAAACTGACAGCACAATGTTATGCCTAACAGTAGTAAGTAACCCAATAACCTAAGACTAACAACATTAAGTTTTAAGTTACCAGCACTAACTTTAATTTCTTTCCAAAAAGGACTTCTATCAACAATTGATTCTTCTCACAAGCTCTCTTTCTGTTTTTATGCTCACAATATCTCTCAATTCTTTTTGCTCACATAATCACTCATTTCTGTTTTATTTACACATTTTTCTTTCTATTTTTAAGCTCACTTAATCTCTCATTTCTTTTGGCTCGCCAAACACTCTTTCTATTTTTATGCAATATATTTGACAGTTTTATACAAAGTTCCATCAATTCCAATAATTTCATACTGTCTTTTCCACTTCCAAGTGTGTAACCTCTTGAGAGAGGTAGATCATTGGCCTATTTAGATGTAGTCTCAAACCTAGTTTAAGCATCCACATCCCCTAATATGGTATCTTGGAACCTGGGACCACTACTTGAACCAATTCCCTAAGGAATGATCCATTAAGTGTTGCCATGGATTAGGTCTTATTTGATGTTACCACTGTCCTGCTCTGCTTCTAAGCTAGAAGCAGTAGTGGCAGCCCTTTCCATTCTGTCACCCAACTCCTTATGGACAACCTCATCACCAACCTTTATATAAGGACCACTAGACTGAGGTATCTTGGTGTCCCGACCTCTTTTAACATGCCTAGATGTTTTTGATTCTTTTTAACATACTTTTGATATTACATATCCTTCCATCCATGCTTTGACTATATATTGACATAAGTAGCCTCCCCTCAAACAATGCTGTAAGGGATAAGAATTTGCTCAACAGTTGTAACCTTGGCTCTCATGTCATCCCAACAACATTATCTTTTGCCTGGCAGTAGTAATTTTTTGCCTAGTAGCATTAATAGATGTCTAACAGTATTAACTTTGTCTTCAATAATTATACAACAACATGCCTCTATTTATCACAAGCACACTAGAAAAGACTAGATAGACATGTGAGAATTCATGAGGATCCATATTTATACATAACCCATGAATAAAAGTTAAAAACTATAATCCAAGAACATTAACTTCCTCTTAGCATTACTTCAGAGGTGAAGCATTCAACATCAGGTATTCAATGTGCTTAACCTGCAGGTGTTATTTCATAGCAAAAAATACACAATCCAAAGTATTTTCTTCTTGACAGCATTAAGTATGACTAACAATTTTAACAAGCAGTTTTAAGTATAACCAGCAGTACTAATTGACAAGACTAACAGTACTAATCCTTTACAAAACTTTTACAAAGACATAAAGAGATGTAGACATCTAAGGATTAAGCATTCCAATACTTGAGACCAAGTACTGAAACCTTCTTGCATCAAAACCTTTTGTAAGAAGATCTGCAACATTATGATCAGTATGAATTAAAACCATTTGAATTAACTTTTTAGTATTGCAATCTCTTATAAAATGATGTCTAATCTCTATATGTTTGGTTTTAGAATGTTGAATAGGATTTTCAATAATGCAAATAGTACTGTTATTGTCAATATTAATGATAATATGTATGAAATTATACCCATAATACAGGTTTTGAATCCAGAGTACTTGTCTACAACAACTAGCAGCAACCACATATTTAGCTTCAGTTGTAGAGGTGGCAACCACAGTTTGCTTCTTGCACTGCCAAGATATCAACCTATTTCCCAAAAACTGACAACCTCTAGTAGTAGACTTCCTATCTTGAGTTGCTCCATCATAGTCACTATCAGTATAAGCAACTAGTTCAAATAGAGAATCCCTAGAATACCAAAGGCCTAAAGTTGGTTTGCCTTTCAAATATCTAAAAATTCTCTTGACTGCTAAGAGATGTGATGTCTTTGGAGTAACTTAAAATCTGGCCATGCACATACTGCAAACATAATATCTGGCCTAGATGCTGTGAGATACATCAAAGACCTAATCATAGATCTATAAAGATGTACATAAACATCATCAGCATCTCCATCTTTGACTAAAGGCTTTTCCAAATCAACTGGAGTTGAAGCAGACTTTACATCAGTATAGTTGAATTTCTTTAAAATCTCAGCTACATATTTATCCTGACTGGTAAATATTCCATCTTCCTTCTACTGTACTTGTAATCCTAGAAAGAAAGTAAGTTATCCCATATAGCGCATCTAAAACTTATCCTTCATAAGCTTCTCAAATCCAGTACACAGTTCCTTGTTTGTAAAGCCAAAGATACTGTCATCAACATAGACCTGTATAAGAAAAATATCTCCTTTTTGCTTCTTGATAAACAATGTCTGATCTATCTTCCCTATTTTAAAACCATTGCCCAACAAATAGTTAGCCAAGGTTTCATACCATGCTCTTGGTGTTTGATGCAACCCATAAAGTGCCTTGACCACCTTGTAAACTTTGTTTGGATGGTTAGGATCTTTAAATCCTGGTGGTTGAGTAACATAAACATCTTCCTTAATAGTTCCATATAAGAAAGCACTCTTCACATCCATTTGATATACCAGAAAACCCATAAAAGAAGCATAGGCCAAAAACAATCTTATTGCCTCAATTCTTGCCACAGAAGCAAAAACTTCTTCATAGTCTATACATTCTTCTTGTTTATGACCCTGTGCAACCAACCTTGCTTTATTCCTTATCACAATTCCCCTTTCATCTTTCTTGTTTCTGAAGACCCATTTTGTTCCAATAGCCCTCTTTCTAATAGGCAAATCCACAAGTATCCAAACATGTTAGAGTTTGAATTGCAAAAGTTCTTTCTGCATTGCTTCCACCCAAGATGAATCAGATAGAGCATTAGCAATACTTGTGGGTTCAATCTGTGATAGGAAACAAGCATATAAACAAGTATTCAGGGTATTATGTGTTTTCTGTTCATATACAACACTGAGAAACTCTTGTTCAGAAGTAGGTTTTGTCATTCTTCTTGTCTTAACAGATGACTTCACATCACCAATCATATTTTCAATTGGGTGATCCTTATGAATTCTTGTATTGGGAGTGGTTGGAACTGTATAGGAATTTGTGATGTTCCCCAAATCAACTTCTGGTTCATCTTCATCACTGAAGAACTCAACATGAGTGGCTTCAAGTGCATGACTAGCTCCCATAGTGAACATGTCTTTAGGGCTATCTTGATCATATAAACTAGCAGTATTAACTGATGGACCAACAACATTAAGTTTAAAGCTACCAGTAGTAACATCAGGACTGACAATATTAACATGTTGTCCAACAGCATTAACTTCTTTAGGACTGCTAACATCATCAGACTTATCTTGATTATCATTCTCATTATCTAGACCATCTCTATCCTGCTTTTGATCATCAGCAACAGATTTTAGTTCACCGTTATCAACATCATGGGTAGGTGAATCAAAGTATGAAGCATCTTTCCAAATTGGCATCATAATGCAATCTTGACTGGTGTACCTGCAGATTCATTAATGATTGCACCTGCAGAAACTGATACATAATTCATAGATTAGGTTAGAGAATCGATATCAAACAACCACTTTAGACCATTCCCTTCTATCATAGGCTTATTCTCTAAAAACCCAATATGCAAGTTTTCTTCTACCCTCCTGGTTCTAGTGTTGTATACTCTAAAAGCTTTACTACTCAAAGAATATCCAACAAAGAAACCTTCATCACTTTTGCCATCAAACTTGCCTAAACTGTCTAAAGTATTAAGAATGGTAACATGACATCCAAATGATTTCATAAAGCTTAGAGCATGTTTAAAACCTCTAAAAAGTTCATAAGGTGTCTTGTTATGAGACTTGACTACTAAGACCCTATTCTGTACATAGCAAGCAATACTAACTACTTCAGCCCAAAATGTGGTAGGTAACTTAGAGTCAGCTAACATTGTTCTAGCAGCCTTAATTAGTGTCTTATTCTTCCTTTCAGCTACACCATTTTGCTGAGGAGTCTTGGCTATACTATATTCCCTCTTAATACCTTTTTCTCTGCAAAAATCATCCATAACTTTATTCTTAAACTATGTTCCATTATCACTTCTGATTATTTTCACTTTCTTATCTACTAGGTTTTCTATTTCTTTGATAAAGTTCTTAAGGATCTCACTGGTTTCATCCTTAGTTGTTAAAAAGAAAACCCATGTAAACCTGCTATAATCATTAGTGACTACTAAGCAATACTTCTTATGCATTAAACTACTCACAAAAGTTAGACCAAATAGATCCATATGAAGCATAAACAAATGCTTAGTAATTGGATTCAGAACTTTAGACTTACAAGAAGCTCTGTGTTGCTTCCCTTTAAGACAAGCAACATAGGTTTGGTCATTTTGAAAATATTTTGTAGGCAATCCTCTTACAAGATTATCCTTAACAAGCTTGTTTATGTTCTTAAAATTAATGTGACCAAGCCTCCTATGCCATAGCATTGATTCATCTAATGTAGTCTTTGCAACAAGACAAGTTAAACTCTCTTTAGGAACAATGTTCTTTATATCAAGACTGTACATATTGTCCTTTCTAGGAATTTTAAGAAGTATATGATTTTCATCAGGCAACTTAAAATTAGGAGATAAGACAAGACATTCAGTGTCACTAAAAAGATTGAATTTTAACTCATTGACAAAGTATACATCTTCAAAATCAAGACTATCAATTTTAAGTGTTCCTTTACTAGAAATTCTACCACCATGTGCTCCTCCTCTAAATGCAACATAACCTCTATCAAATTCCTTAAAATCTGAGAGATAAGCTATGTTCCCAGTCATGTGCCTTGAGCATCCACTGTTAACAAATCCTGTATCATCTTGTTGTGGCTTGCCCTGCATATAAAAATAAGGAAATTAGATTCTTTTGGGGACCCAAGCCATTACTGATTTGGATCTGCCTCGTGCATCAATGTAGTTGTGTCTTTTAAAAGCAAGTGATGCACCATTAGGTTTGGTAGGTCTCCAAACCCAACATGTTGAGGTCTTAATAACATTTTCCTGATTAACCCTAACAACATTAACAACTACAGAATTTGTCCTAGCAGTTTTAATTGTTTTGGCCTAGCAGTATTAACTTTATGTGTAAACCTTTTGTTAGATAATGTTATTTTAGATTGAAAGGGTCTTCTTACAGTTGATTGTGTTGTTTTTGGAAAACATGACATTGGTTTAGCACTAAAAACTATAGATTTGGGATGAGCAGTATTAATTGTCTTGGCAGTATTAAATGGTTTTTTGGTTTAGTTTTCATTAAAACTGCTCTTGGAACCATGTTTCTTTGAGCATTAGGGTGAGTTCTTTTGATAGTATAGTTGTAGTTTACCCTGTTATAATTATTCCCATATACCATCCCTTCCCTTTGATGGTATTTGCACTGAGCCTGTACATGATTAAAACTTCCACAAATAAAGCAAGCTTTGTTATACATCACAAAATCACTTCCTAATTGATTGGACTTCTGTCCATTCCAATTCCTTTGATTCCCCCTAGGAGTTTGTGATCTATACATCTCAGCATACCTAACTGACTTTTTAACGGGTTTTTCATGATTTTTAGGTTTGACAGACTCTAGCTTTTTATCAACAGGAAAAACAGTTTATTTATCAACATTAAGTGAAGACTCAACAAAGCAACTTGTGTCTTTTGATACTTGTTCTTTTACCAAAAGGTCATCAGAATTTTCCTTAGAATCATCTGATTTTTGATCACAAACAATGTTAGACTCTTGCTTACTATTCTCAGGACCATAACCTTTGAATTCAGGCTCTTTGAATTCATCAAGACCAGAATAAGACAAATCAAGTTTTTTAGGTCTATTATAGATTAAAGGATGAGGTGGAGGAACAACACTACACCCCAAACCCTTTTTACTTTTTTCAGTTATCTGACTCCCTAACAACTTGTCTAGGTCTTTTAAGGCCTTATCAAATTTCTTAATTTTAAATTCAATGCCCTCTTTTTCTTGCTTAACTTTTTCAAACTCACTTTTAAGCACATTTATTTCATAGTCTTTGCAAGCTACTTCTCTTTATGTGATAAGTTGTTCTTCTACTGTTGCTAAACCTCTTTTATAAGTAGCTGCTATAAATTCAGTTTGATTAAGCATAACAATAAAATCATCACACTGTTTCTTAAGAGTTTCATAGTTTTTCAAACAAGTTTTAGAGCAAGTTTTATCAGTGTATACCTCAGAGTCTGAAAACGCCATTAGAGCCATGTTTGTCTGAACCTGTTCTTCTGTCATGTCACTCCAGTCAAAACCTACACCATCTATAGCCAACATTTCCTTTAAAGATGTGTCTTCATTTTTTTCTTGCTTCCTAGTGTTGTCTTGATTTCTGAATTGACCCTCCTTGTTCCTTGGTACTCTACATTCCCTGGCAAAGTGTCTCATCTTAAAACAGTTAAAACACTCTACCTTGGATTTATCATACCCATCAGTATCATTAGCATTAATGAAAATTTTCTTGCCTGTCCTCTGATAGTACCTCTTTGCCCTTATACTTAGTAGAGAGAGCTGCCACTTCAAATCCATTGCTTCCAGCTCATCTTCATGAATTTGCTCTAAGTCCTGCTATAGGAGATTAGAACCATTAAGATTCTCAATCATGAAAGCATACACAACATTATCACTAAAGCTAGTAGTACTAACTTAAGGATTAGCAGTGTTAACATTAGGGCTAGCAGTACTAACTTCATATGCAGGTACAACAATATTAATATCATTAGTACTGCTAGTGCTTAGAGCAGTCATAAAGGCCAAGTTTTGAGTACCACTACTTGCACCAACAAATTTCTTTACCTTTTTTCAACAATTTTGAAGTTATTGTACAAATCATTAATGCTCATTGTTTTAATTTCAGGTTTATTCATCCAGACTACAACATGAGTGTTCCACTCAGGGGGCAAGCTGCTCAAAAATTTTGAATTTAAGTCTTCTTAAGAGACGACCACATCCAAAATTGCAAGCCTACTAACAATCTTCTGGAGCCTGTTAAAAATAGAGTCAAAAGACTTTGTGCTTGATGCACTGAAATTTCATATTGCTGCTTCAAAAGTGTCTTTTGTGTTTTCTTAGTAGCTGCATTACCTCCAAATCGTGTTTCAATGGCAGCAAACATTATTTTAGCATCAGTGTACCGACTGAATGTAAGTTGATGTTCATTGGGAAGAGCCATGAGTAGCAAGCTTCTAGCCTTCACATCATCTTCTTGTTGGCCTGCTCTTCAGCAGTTACAGGTACATGCATCTTTGTAACTGAAGTACCATTCTCTTGTGCAGTTTGTGGTATAGACACCCAAGAGTTACCATTCTCTATGACCTCCCATAGAGCATAGTCTTGAATCTGGAAGTACTGCTTAATTCTTATCACCCACATCTCATACTCACCTAGTTTAAGTATGGGTAGCTTAGCAGTAGTATTACTATGTGTAGTTTCAAATTCCATGTCTTCTAGATCAAAGTTTCTCAAAGAAAAGCTCTGATACCACTTGTTGATCCCAATCCTTGATCGATTCCTTATGTTGTCTAAGGTTAAATTACCTTGGATAAATCCAAAATAACTTGTTGTAGAACCTTTGTATGTATACTAAAGTGTATGCGGAATCTACACCTTAATACCTAGAAGTATTATGAATAAAACAGTAATCTCTTAAACAAATACATTATACATATCTTGTACAAAAATATCTCAATACTTATCTTTATAAGTATTCTTGTTCTTCAAACAATCTTTATCTCTTTAAACCGTCTTTATCCTCTTGACAATAGTAAGTCTTTCTAGCAGTTGTAATCCAGCAACATAAACTTTTTGTACCAGCAACACTAATAAACATAAGAAATAGTAACGTTAGTACTAGCAGTACTAATATATACTCACATCAGTAACATGTACTAGCAGTCTTAACATTACTACTAGCAGCACTAAGTACTTAGCTTATATTTCAGTCTTCAACTCTGATCAGTGTTAACTTCAACTAACAGCAGTAACTTTATGCTATCAGTACTAAATTATACTAACAGTAGTAACTAGCAGTGGTAATTTTATACTACAAGTACTAACTACTTAGTATAATTTCCATTATGTATCAGAGCAGTAGTAACTCTAAGAATCCTTAAAGTCTTTTAAGTCCCAACAATCCTCCCCTAAACTTGATGTTCATCTTCTAAATCTTTAATTTTCTTTGTTAAAAGTCTTCATCACTATCAGGAAGATGCATTCAAACCTTTTATTAACCATTTTGCTGCTTTACCATAAGCTTGAGTAGTTGGTAGCACATCTCATTCCAATAATCAGTTTGAAGATTCTTGTTAAGCATATTTGTGATTGTTATTGGTGTGAAGGGATATCTCTTTTCAACCAACATAAAGATGTAGACATTTTCAAACCTTACAAAGTGCACTCCACATGAATCAAATAACTTCCAAATAGTCACTTTGTATCGTTGTAGATTTCTCCATACATCACTCTTTATGTCTGGTTCAAACATGACTTTTAAATCACCCCACAACACTCTTTCATGTTCATCTTCAGGCCTTGTATCACCATGCTTTGTCTTGACCAATTTCCAAAGAGTCTGCAAATCTTCTCTGTCAATACCCTGAAGCATCCTAATCATTGAAGAATATCTCTTGGAACTTCCATTTGCTCTAATACCAATTGTGAAAACCATATGATCGTTTAAGCTCAGTTTGATTATAACTTTAATCTAGGATGAACAATAACAAAGAATAATAGAATGCACAATGGAATAAACATTAAGAACATTTTTATTATTGCCTAACAAGGTTTGATCATCATCTTTATACAATGACTACTACAAGCCCTAATTCTACCTTGATCAAATGGTAGAACGTGTTATCTAAACTATAACAAGGAATCAAAGATCCTTGGGGCTAAACCAACCAAACCCTAGGCGTCTACTTAGAGGACTTGACGTCTAGACACACACACTTTTCTGGTGTTTACATCTTTGACACACCTAAAACTATATCTAGGGATCTCTTTATATAGTAAAGTCCATCTAGATTTACAAGGGCAAACATAATTGTATAAGGAAACTAAATCTTTTAATTCTTTAATAAACTTTATCTTTATCTTCAAGAATCATATCTTTTATCTTTTGTAGAATATCCTCCACCAGCTTATAGAATTCTTGAATTGTCATTTAAGTCCCTCTTGTTTCCTTTTCATTTATTGTTTTGTCTTATCAACTCAAAATATATTTCCCAATAGATAGCTTATGCATCTAGACAGGTGAAAATTCATGAGAAGAATTACACCACCCATGATTTAGAACTGGGTGCAGTTGTGTTTGCACTTAAGATTTGGAGACATTATTTGTATAGGACAAATAGTGTCATATACACCGATCATAGGAGTCTCCAACATATCTTTAGTCAAAAGGAATTGAACATGCGACAACGTTGCTGGATAGAGCTTTTTAGTGATTATGACTGCGAAATTCGCTACCATCCTGGTAAGGCGAATGTAGTAGCTGATGCACTGAGTTGGAAAGAGAGAGTGAAACCTAAGAGAGTTAGAGCTTTGAATATGAGCCTTTAGTCGAGTATCAAGGATAAGATACTAGCAGCTTAAAAGGAGGCGTCTGATGAGTCTGCAGGACTGCAGAGAGTAATAGATGAGATTATTAAACTTAGGAATGATGGAGCGTTATACTACCTAGATCGAATATGGGTTCTATTAAAGGGTGATGTGAGGACCCTGATAATGGACGAAGCTCATAAGTCGAAGTACTATGTTCACCCAGGAGTGGATAAGATGTATTATAACCTTAGAGATAAGTATTGGTGGCTGGGAATGAAGAAGGATATAGATGTTTGTGTTAGTAGGTGTTTGACTTATTTGAAGGTTAAGGCTGAGCATTAAAGGCCGTCTGCTTGCTCCAGCAACTTGAGATTCTCGAATGGAAATGGGAAGGGATAGCAATGGATTTTGTGACTAAGTTACCAAGGACTAGTAGTGGGTATGACACAATCGGGGTCATTGTGGACCGATTGACTAAGTCTGCTTATTTTCTACATATGCTTGAAGATTATAAGATAGATAGATTGGCTAGGTTATACCTGAATAAGATTGTTGCTAGGCATGGTGTGCTGATCTAGATCATATCTGATCGTGATAGTCGGTTCACGTTGAGGTTTTGGCAGTCAATGCAAGAGGCATTAGGAACCCGGTTAGACATGAGTACGACTTACCACCCTCAGACCGATGGTTAGAGTGAGCGTACTATTCAGACTTTGTAAGACATGCTTAGAGCGTGCGTCCTAGACTTTAGGGGAAGTTGGGATGTTCATCTTCTATTAATTGAGTTTTCATATAACAATAGTTATCATTCTAGTGTGAGATGTGCGTCATTTGAGGCTTTGTATGGTTGAAAGTGTCGCTCCCCGATTATGTGGGCTGAGGTTGGAGAGGGTCAGTTATAGGACCTGAGTTAGTACAAGAAACCACTGAGAAGATCTCACAGATTAAGGATAGACTTAAGGTTGTGCGTGATCATTAGAAAAGTTATGCTGATAAGAGGAGGAAGCATCTAGAGTTCAGTGTAGGTGACTATGTCTTGCTCAAAGTGTCGCCTTGGAAAGGTGTGGTACGCTTTGGGAAAAAGGGGAAACTAGCACCTAGGTTTGTTGGACCTTTTGAGATTATTGAAAAGGTAGGCCCAGTGGCCTATCGGTAAGATTTGCTTGATGAGTTGAATGGTGTTCATGACACGTTCCACGTGTCGAACCTTAAGAAGTGTTTGGCTAATCCAACACTGCAAGTATCTTTGGATGAGATCTGAGTTGATGCTAAGTTGAACTTTGTGAAAGAGCCTATGGAAATCTTGGAACGAGAGTCCAAGAAGTTGAAGCGGAGTAGAATTGCCATCGTTAAGGTTTGGTGGAATTCGAAACGTGGACCTGAATTCACGTGGGAACATGAAGATCAGATGAAACTTAAGTATCCGAATCTGTTTATTGTTGATAAGTAGTTGAATTTCGGGGGCAAAATTCTTTTAAGAGGGGTAAAATGTAACCCTGGCCCTTTTTGTGTTTTGAATATTCTAATATTAGTCCTTTGACTATTTGACGTTTGTCAGTTTTATTAGAATATGTACCGTGTTGGCAGGTGGTGAATTTATGTGATTGAGGTGATTTATGGTTATATGATGTATAATAATCCTTTTTGAGTGTATTATTATGTTACTTATGTTCCGAGTGGTTGACCCATGAATTTTTGAGAAATGCCAAAAAAACGAGTCCTGACACGTCTGTAAATGTCTAAATGAGTATTTGGAGAATAAAGCGTGGAAATATGTCAGGTAAATACTCTAAGTTATTGGAAAAATATTTTTAAGACGAATAAAAATGCTAAGTAACTTTGGGAAATATTTTACGATCGAGGTTTTTGAGTTTTAAGTGAACTCGACACAAAAAGAAGCAATCCCGAGCCCCTAGGATTCCTAGCCGTGGGTTCTAACCCCTTGGGAGACAAAAAGGCTTGATTTTAGTAAGCCTTAGTCCTTCCTTGGTCCACCTTGTCCTATATGTTTTTGTTTTCATCCATTTCAAACATACACTTTACAAAAATTCACACACACTTTTCTTCTTTCTTGCTTGGTTCGTCCGACCTAAAACACACATACACACACTCTTTATTTTTGAATCTTTGATAAAAAAACATGAAGAGTCTTGGAGTATTGGGTTGATTATAGTGTCCGGGTTATTGTTAAAACAACGTTTGGGTTGTCCGGTTCGCGTTTAAAATGACTTTGAAGACCATTCTTGTAAGCCTTTCAAATTTAAATTTTACTTGTCCTTTTGGGTTGTTAATGATGCATAGATGTTATTTGTATGGCCTGGTCGTTTAAAATCGAAAGCAAAAAGTTTAAAAATGGTTATTTATGGTGCGTTTGGTTCGAAAATAAAAGGAAAGAAAAAGGGGTTTTGTTAGTTTTGATATTGTGGTCGTGATGGTTGAAAAACATATATTTGCTATGTAGCTTATTTTGTATATGGCTTATTTTGGCTTATTTTAAAGCTCGAATAGCTTATTTTGAGCTTATTAGCTCACGGCTAGAAATAGAAACACAAGGGAGGCGTTTTTGACTATTTACCTTGTATGTTGTATATTCGTGGACTATTTTTTATAGCTTATGGTGATAACCAAATACGTAGCTTATTAGCTTATTTTTAAGCTTAATATATATATTTTGGAGCTTATGGGCTCACGGCCCAATACGTTTTAAAGTGTCTAGCTCCACTTTACATCATACATGGACCTCTTAAATTATGCTAGCTCCCGAACGATAAGTATGTTGTAACTAACATAGAGTTGTATATCGATGTTAGTTAATCAAAGCGATTAGTGCTTATACGACCTCTATTAATTTAGGTTGCATTCGATCATTTACGTGACGCGGCTATCTGTGATATTTGGAATTATCAGTAACTCAAGATGTGTCACAGCCCTACATTTTACGATTTCACGATTTATAACTTTGGGTGGAAAACATGCTTTGTTGTATAAATGGACGCAAGTGTATATTTTATATTGATTACGTGTTTGCTAAGTAGCGATAACCCAAGTTGAGCCCATTATCATGAACTGTCAATTGCATAGATGTAGTTGTGAATTACATTATGTGAGCGCGAATGTTATGAATAGATCTATTTGGGATTGACCTCCCCGTTCGGGTGATTAGCTATCACCGGGAACGAACGTTATAATTGTCGTGCTTCAGTGTCATGTTAGGAAAACGTAATTGGATTTTGTGATGTCTGCATCTGTTGCTTTATCACGGGAAAGTCTTGCGGTCCTGCATATTATAATTTACTAACCTATGAATTCACCAACATTTTTGTTGACGTTTTAAAGCAATGTTTTCAGGTGGTCAATAGGCACGAGGTGCCAGGGATACATTGGTGACACTTTTGGTTATCACGCTAAAGATTTGGATGTAATATGTTTTGGGAAATGTATTGTCAATCTTTGTAATATCAAACACTGAACAAGTAAAGCTGCATGCTTTGTGTAACAAGTCTTTTATCAAATCCAATGTATCATTTTAAACGACTTTTTGTCGTTCTTATATATCTTGTGCTATTGATCTGAGAAGTAACACGCCCCGGATATCCTTATTCCGCTGCGACCCATTTTGGGGGTGTTACAGATTGGTATCAGAGCCAAGGTTATAGAGAACCAGGTCAAATGTTTTTGCTGGACTATAACCGTTTTCAAACATTGCATTCATACAAAGGGGTTTTTACGGGACACACACACTAGTTGTTTGCATTAGTTAGTTCTACTAGATGCTTACGTGATTCATATACGTGTTCATATTATAGTATGTACGTTACTATAAGAGTATATTATATATATATACAAAGATGAGTTTGCATTCTTTCGCACAACTCTACAATTATTTATATAAGGGTTATGGGGAACATTTCTTTTTAGGCAAGGTAGTACGATAAAGCTCGTAGGTCTTAAGCGCTACCTAAACATTAAGAACTATCGATTATGATAACCTTACCATCATTCATTTATGCATAAGTGCATACTCGTATTTACCATACAGCACTTATATAATATATTTAGTATAAGTTAAGTTATGCTCGTTTGCATGCAGTATGTTTTCATTATCTTCTTGCAGGTTACCTACACGTCTGTTTATATTAATTCTGAGCCATGGAGATTCTAGTGAGCTTCTAATGAGGAGCTTAGAGGGACAATGAGGATCAGCTCTATTTGTGATGCTCACTACAGCCCATCAACAGGTACATTTTTACTGACTCGTTCCAGAAGAGGTGAGGAGGACGTGAGGGGTCATGTGACCATCTGCCGACGGAAGAAGACAATTATGATAATGAGTCATCTGATGATGATGACGATGATGATGATGTTGAGAAGGATGAGGAAGAACGAGGAGGAGGAGGAGGCTCCTAGCTCCGACCTACCCTTCTCTTACTGTTACCTACAGATGATCATGTCCCCTCAAGCTGAGAATACAGAGGCATTTGAGACTGATAAGTCTGCTTCTACACCACCCACCTCTCCATACCATATCATCTTGTCTTTCGAGACCAAATCCCGTGCAGTACGGATGTCTATTTAATACCATACTCCACGATCACCATCTACTGAGGCATGCATTACTGAGTTGCTGCTGCCTACCATAATCATCCACCAAAGAATATTAAGTCACTTAAAGATAACATAAGAGGCTAGCATCTAGAATCTTGAGAAGCACCCTGGCCCATAGACAAATTGATTTGTCAGTGTAGCTCATTTTGTATTATATCCCACTAAACTTAGAGTAATATCGTTGGTAGTGTTAATAAAATGCTTGTACTCTTTCTCATGTAATCGATGTATTAAGTTATTAACCTACGCTGTTGTTATGATTTATTTGCATATATATGATGGGGATTTACTAACGCCATGGTTGCGTTATCTTTATCTCTGACCCCAACATAAACGTGGTCTTACCTTACATATATGTTGGGATCACGGAGTGTCATGATTTTCCTGTGGATGAAACTTCATAACCATTTCTGTTCACCTGTGATTTTCAGAAATGATAAACTGTTTAATCAAGGGATGAGTGTTGAGTAAATTGAGCGGGTTGTAGCCCAGCGAGTGGCTAATACTATCGAGGCTATTGCTATGAATGTAGGAATCAAGGGCACTGCAGGAGTGAATTCCCGACGAAAGAACCGAAACCATGAAAACCAAACTAGAGGTGCTGGAGCACGTGGAGCGGTGCATGCCTTAAGAGGAGGGGAAACCGATCAAGCACACTAACAAATCAAAGATGAGAATCAAAAGCTTTAAAAATAAAAGTTGTCTCGCTCTTGCTAATTAATCATAAGTTGAATCTATCTTGACCTTTATCTCTTGGAGTTCTCGTTGTATTTCCCTTAAATTTCAGTTGTACGAATGATTTCAAATTATCTATCAAATTATCGTATTATGAGAATTTCGTCAATATTAACTTAGGTTCCTTATTTACTCTTACAAACTACTCTCACGAATATCATGAAATTATAATGCTATTTTGACGAAAATGAGCAATGCATCGTTAGTCCTCAATTATACATGGCCTGATCAACTATGTATAATTCAGGAAAAGTACCATGCCGTGCTGAGAGTAGTCACTCTAAAAACCTCTTGTTAAGGAAACAATTTTCTACTTATATCATGTTTTGTGTGCGTATTCATAGAACGCGTTTACTTTTGGAAATCGAATTAGTAACCATATCAACTAAGCAGACCTTCACTCCGTCTTACTATAAAGTTGGCATCATCTTATACCAAATCCTAAGCCGAGAAGCCAAGACACATTACTAGTCGCCCTATGACAATTTCGCTATCGAATTTGCTCGCCATTAGAGAATTTACTAAACATAAACTTAATGCCTGTAGAACTTGGTAGTTTCGATGCTATAATCGGTATGGATTGGTTGGCGAAGTACCAAGCGGTCATTGTGTGTGCCGAGAAGATTGTTCGCATCCCCTGGAGAAATGAAACCTTAATCATACACGGTGATGGAAGTAACCAGGGAAATGTGACACGATTAAACATCATTTCGTGCACTAAAACGCAGAAGTACATGCAAAAAGGATTTCCTATCTTTTTGGCACATGTCACTGCAAAGGAGGTTGAAGACAAGTCAGAGAAGAAGCGACTTGAGGACGTGCCAATAGTTCGAGACTTTCCTGAAGTATTTCCTAAGGACTTGCCGGGTCTTCCTCCGACTCGACAAGTGGAGTTTCAAATTGATTTGGTACCTGGTGCTGCACCTGTAGCACGGGCACCTTATCGATTGGCGCCTTCCGAAATGAAAGAGTTATCGGAGCAAACTGAAAAGAGTGTCCACAAAGGCTTTATAAGACCCAGTTCTCACCTGGGGAGCTCGGTCTTGTTTGTCAAGAATAAAGCGGATCATTTCCGGATGGCATTGACTATCGGGATTAACAAATGACAGTGATGAAAGTTATCCACTCCCCAGATTGATGATTTTTTGATCAGCTTCAAGGGTCGTGTGTTACTCGATGATTGACCTAAGGTAAGGTTATCACCCACTGAAGGGTTCGTGAAGAAGACATTCGAGACTGCCTTCAGAACTTCGTTACGGCCTTATGATTTCAAAGTTTATGCCATTTGGTTTGACGAACGCACCTGTCGTATTCATGGGGACCTTATGAATCGGGTGTGCAAACCATATCTGGATAAATTTGTGATTGTCTTTATTGACGATATTCTGATATATTCGAAGAACAAGCAAGAACACAAAGAGCACCTTAAGCTAATCTTAGAGTTGCTTAAGAAAGAGGAGTTGTATGCCAAATTTTCCAAGTGTGAATTTTGGATTCCCAAAGTACAGTTCTAGATAACGTGATTGCTTGGTAGTGCATTCATATGGATCCAGCCAATATTGAATCTGTAAAGATTTGGGATTCCTATGTAACCAACGGGGAGAATTCGTCAATTTTTAGGTCTTGCTGGGTATTATCGAAGATTCATTGAAGGGTTTTCGAAGATCGCCAAACCTATGACTAAGCTTACTCAAAAGAAGTTTGTTTGTTTGGGCGTTAACAAGAAGCAGCTTTTCAACTGTTGAAGCAGAAGTTGTGCAGTGCACCAATCCTTGCATTACCTAAGGGAAGCGAAGATTTCATCGCATACTATGATGCTTCAAAGAAGGGTTTGGGCGTTGTGTTGATGCAAAGAGAAAAGGTGATTTCTTATGCATCACGCCAGTTGAAAATTCATGAGAAGAACTATACGACGCATGATTTGGAACTTAGAGCAGTAGTGTTCGCTCTCAAGATTTGGAGGCCTCTATTTGTATGGAAAACCAAGGCACGTGTTCATGTTCATAGAGCTTACAACACATTTATCAGAAGGAGTTGAACATGAGGCAACGTCGTTGGTTAGAGTTGCTCAGTGATTACGATTGTGAGATTCGTTATCACCCAGGAAAGGCAAATGTTGTTGTTGATGCTTTGAGCAGGAAAGAGCGAATAAAGCCATTAAGAGTTCGAGCCTTAGTCATGACTATTGGCTTGGATCTTCCCAAACAAATCTTGAATGCTCAGACTGAAGCACGAAAACAGAGCAACAAGAGAACATCAGAACGAAGATGTTGGAGGCATGTAGCTTGATATGCTAAGGATCTGAGAAAGTTAGATAAGGAAATGTTAGGAACCGCGTGCGGATGGAACTCTATGCTTCAATGGCAGAGTTGGTTACCATGTTATGGCGACTTGAGACTGTGCTTATGACGAGTTCCCACAAGTCAAATACTCTATTTCATCCGGTTCGACAAGAGTGTTACCAAGATATGAAGAAGCTATATTGGTTGCCCAAATGAAAAGCCGCATTGCCACCTTGTTAGACAAGTGTTTGACCTGTGCTAAGGTCAAGGTTGAACATCAAAAACCATCAGGATTGTTGGTATAACCCAAGATACCTGAATGGAAGTGGGACAACATCACTATGGATTTTGTTACTAAGCTTCCTAGTCGTGGCAAAGGTACGACACCATTTGGGTGATTGTTTGACCCGACTATAAGCTGCAATGTTTGTTACCAATGAGAAGGGATGATCCTTTGGATAAAACTTGCAAGAAATGTACCTAAGGAGGTGGTCACGAGACATGGAATACTTCTCATTATTTGTGATCGTGGACCCGAGATTCGCATTGTATTTCTAGGAGGTCACTTCGAATGCTTTAGGTATTGTTCTGGATATGATGAACTGTGTACCATCCATTAAACAAACGGGAAAGCGAGAGGACCAGTTCAAACTCTCGAGGAATCTGACTGCTGCTTGTGGATCGACTTTGGAAAAGGATTGGGTTAAACCATTTGCCATTGAGTCGAGTTCTCATAAATAACAATTAGTATCACGCTTGACATCAAGGCCACACCATTCGAAGCACTTTATGGTCAGAAATGTCGTTCACATGTATCTTGGACCGAAGTTGGAAAAGCTCAAATCCTCAGTCCAGATTTCAATACAGAGATGACCGAGAAAATCGTCCAAATCAAGCAAAGGATGCAAGCCGCTCGTGATCGACAGAAGAGTTACGTCTATCTGAAGTGTAAACCGATGGAATTTCAAGTCGGGGATAAAGGTATGCTTAAAGTTTCGCCATGGAAAGGGGTCGTACGTTTTGGCAAACAGGGGAAGTTAAACCCCAGGTATGTTGACCTTTCAAGATGTTAGAAAAGGTTGGAGAGGTTGCTTACATGCTCGAGCTTCTGAGGAAGTAAGCAGAGTTCGAATAATACGTTTCATGTGTCCAACTTAAAGGAAGTGTCAATGCTGACTGAACCTTAGCCGTTCCGTTGGATGGACTTCATTTTAATGACAAGCTTCATTTTGTCAAGGAGCCAGTGGAAATCGTAGATCGTGAAGTTAAACGGTTGAAGCTAAGCTGCATTCCATTAGTCAAGGTTTGATGGAACTCCAGTCGAGGTCCTGAGTTTAGTGGACGCGAGGATCCAATTCGGGAGAAAATACCCACATTCTGTTCACAAAGACCGCACCGCCGACAAGTGCCGCATTCTTGAGCTTGAGGACAAGGCTCGTTTTAACGAGGAAGTCTATTACACCCCATGTTTTCTAGTCATTGACTGACGTCAATAAATCTACTAATTAATTTTTTTTTGTAGTGTTTGCTATTAATTTCATGTTTAAGTAAAATCGTGTAAGCTAAAAATTTACGTTCATGTATAAACACGGCCCCCCCCCCCCCCCCATGGGGGGGACCCCCCCCCCCCCCCATGGGGGGTGACCCCCCCCCCCCCCAGGGGCCCCGGGGCACCAACAATTAAGCTGTTTACATATTCCAAGTATTAAATAATTATTTGAGAGTTTAATTATGGTCATTGTTCATTTATTTCTATTGGTTACATAAATTATGTACGTTTCGCGATAAAGTACGTTTAGGCATACCTGGAACCACGTTAATTAATCTACGCTTCAACAAATGTTATTTTATTTCTCAATAACCAAGAGTTATGAAATTTATCCATGGTTATATCATATGGGATGCCCCATATACAAGAAATAAGCAAGACTCACAAGTTGCAAGTATTCATTTTTTATATAACAAGACAACACTTACATATTTACTTACACTTTCAAAAGAGCAAATATAATACTTGCATTTTATTACAAGAAATAAGCTAGATATTTCTTCCTTGATTTCATGGGATCACCTCCATAATAGGGAACACAAGGACTCATAAACATTACCTAAGGCAAGGTGCAAGCATGGAGTTGCAAGACTTATAAGCATGACTAGTTGTTTTGACCACTAGTCATACCTTTTTGCCCATGTCGGCCATCCCTCCCCCTTTGAAAGTCTTTATGGTCTTTGTTTTATACACTAGGCTATCTCTTATATCATATATACTTGCAAGTAGTAAGAAAGATAACACATACACTTCAACACTTTACCAAAAATCAAAACCATCTTCTCTTTCTCCTCTTATAAGGCCACGACATCAACACCCCTTTATACTCAATCCATACCTTGATTTTCTAAGAGCATACACACATACACACATCATTCCTAAGATATACTAAGATGTTTCCAAGCCTTGGTTAACCATTTACAAGTATTGAAGCAAGAAAGGAAGATTAGGGTTTCTATTGAAAAACTAGGGTTTCAAGTGTGCAAGCTTTGGTTTTTAATCTAAACAAGGGTTTAGATTATATTTCTCATCATCATACATCATAAGAAGGTCAAATAAAACCCTTTATGTTCTTACATTTATCATTTTATGCATATATGAGTTTTATATAGCAAAATCACCATTTAGGACTTTTAAACATGTAAAAGGAGTTTTTACTTGTGATGATCATTTTGTACACTTTTTATTAGGTTAGGTGATAGGTAATATCATGATATAATAGAAATATAAGTATGTTAACATGTTGGTTTAAGTGGAAAATGTTTAGGTATAAACTTGTACATAAAAGTTACTTAAGGAAAAATTTATGATTTTATGGTAAAAGTTTTGAAACTTGTTTATCTTGGACAAATAGACAATTCATAGACCTCAAGGACATTTATAGATGTATAACATTGTTTATTATGAAGTTATTAAGAACTTGTGAAATTTCCTGAGTTGAAAATTATATAAAACAAGTTAAACAAACATTAAGTAAATATAATGATCATAAGGGGGGCTTTTTGGATTCAAATCCAACAGTGGGTTTGACATTTTAAAAAAAGATATTACGTCTCATGACGAAAATTCAAAAGGTAAGAAACTCGAAAAAACGGATTAATAATGTGAAAAGATAAGCTAATTACGGTTTTGTTAATTCAAAAACGGATTTATAAAATAACTTTTATAAATATTATACAAAACACAAAAAGTTTGGTAGTTTTAACAGATTATACATATTTTTAGGATTCCAAAACAATAAGAAACGTAATTTTTTGATTAAAAACGAAGAAGTTATGAATTACGCAAGTTTATATACTTAAAATGTATAAAAATATTTTTATAAAACTATTTTTATAAAAAGTTACTGTTCATGACAGAAACATTAATTTTTGTAAACTTCATAAATAAATAGAACTGCAATTACGAGACGTACTCGAAAAAACTTTACTAAAAACGGAGCTAAAACGAATAAAATACGACGTTTACGATAATTCGAGTTTATAAAAGTAATTTTATAAACTATGAACAGTAAAAATTACTGTTCATCAGCAGACCCCACTTATTAAAAATGTGATAATTTTGATAACAAAGACGTGGTCGAAGGAATCGCTAAAATCGGGATTAAAACGAACAAGTTATTGCATTTACGGGTATTACGACAATTAAATTTATAAAAGTAAATTTATAAAATGTCATGAACAGTAAAGTACTGTTCATCAGAAGGTTATAAAATGTCTCAATACGAAGACGTGGACGTAAGAAACGGGTTTAAAACGGGAAAGTTATGCCAGTTTTTACTAAACGATAATTATAAACGTTTTCACTCTATAACAACGATTTCTAAATTACAAATAGACGGTGATGAAGCTCCTTTGAACTTATCCGTGGTTATCAAATTTACTATATTATAGGGGAGTTCATAATGAGGCCTCTTCCGGGAGGTGGCGTATCGACGAGTTGTTGGATTTACGATTTAAAGTGTCCTAGCTCCTCATACGTCACTACATGACCTCTTAAATTATGATAGCCCGAACGATAGTATGATGTAACTAACATAGACTTGTATATGATGTTAGTTAATCAAAGCGATTAGTGCTTATACGACCTATGTTAATTTAGGTTGCATTCGATCATTTACGTGACGCGCTATCTGTGATATTTGGATTATCAGTAACTCAAGGTGAGTTCATAGCCCCACCATTTTTACTGATTTCAATGATTTTATAACCTTTGGGGTGGAAAAATGCTTTGTTTTAAATTGAGACGCATGTGATATTTTATATTGATTACGTGTTTGCCTAAGTAGCGATAACCCAAGTTGAGCCCATTATCATGAACTGTCAATTGCATAGATGTAGTTGTGAATTACATTATGTGAGCGCGAATGTTATGAATAGATCTATTTGGGATTGACCTCCCCGTTCGGGTGATTAGCTATCACCGAGAACGAACGTTATAGCATGTCGGATTTGGGATGTTTAGGGTTGAACATCTGATCGGGCAGAATAGCAATATTTATTATTGCGAATATAATTGTCGAGCTTCAGTGTCATGAGCTTAGGAAAACGTAATTGGATTTTGTGATGTCTGCATCTGTTGCATTATCACGGGGAAAGTCTTGCGGTCCTGCATATTATAATTTACTAACCTATGAATTCACCAACATTTTTGTTGACGTTTTAAAGCACCACAAATTTTGTTTGCAGGTTTGTCAATAGGCACGAGGTGCCAGGGATACATGGTGACACTTTTAGGTTAATACGCTAAGATTTCGATTGTAATAGGTTTTGGGAAATGTATTGTCAATCTTTGTAATATCAAACACTGAACAAGTAAAGTGCATGCTTTGTGTAACAAGTCTTTTATCACATCCAATGTATCATTTTAAACGACTTTTTGTCGTTCTTATATATCTTGTGCTATTGATCTGAGAAGTAACCACTCCTCAGATATCCTTCTTCCGCATAGCGGACCCATTTTGGGGGGTGTCTATCATAAGTCGAAGTACTCTATACACCCAGGAGCTGATAAGATGTATTATGACCTTAAAGATAGGTATTGGTGGCCGGGAATGAAGAAAGATATAGCAGTATATGTTAGTAAGTGTTTGACTTGTTTGAAGGTTAAAGCTGAGCATCAGAGGCCATCTGGCTTGCTGCAGCAACCTGAGATTCCCAAATGGAAATGGGAAGGGATAGCAATAGATTTTGTGACTAAGTTACCAGGGACTAGTACTGGGCATGACACACAATCACATGACACAATCTGGGCATTATGGACTGATTGACTAAGTTCTGCTCATTTTTCTACCTTTGCGTGAGGATTATAAGTTAGACAGATTGGCTAGGTTCGTACCTTGAATGAGATTGTTTGCTAAGATATGGTGTCCAATGTCTATCATATCTGATCTTGATAGTCGGTTCATGTCGACGGTTTTGGCAGTCATGCAAGAGCATTAGGAACCCTTTTAGACATGAGTAACGACTTACCATCCTCTGGACGAGGTCAGTGTTGAGCGTATAATTTCAAAACTTTGAAGACATGCTGAGTGTGCGTCTAGACTTCGAGGGAAGTTGGGATGTTATCTTCACAGTGAGTTTTTCATATAACATCTAGTTAATCATTCTAGTGTGAGATGTGTGCCATTTGAGGCTTTGTATGGTAGAAAGTTTCGTTCCCCGATTATGTGGGCAGAGATTGGAGAGGGTCAGTTGATAGGACCTGAGTTAATGCAAGGAACAATGAGAGATCTCGCTAGATTAAGGATACACTTTAAGGGCTGCGCGAGATCGTCAGAAAAGTTATGCCGATAGGTACAGAAAGCCTCTAGAGTTCAGTGTAGGTGACTATGTCTTGCTCAAAGTATCGCCTTGGAAAGGTGTGGTACGCTTTGGGAAGAAGGGGAAACTAGCACCTAGGTTTGTTGGACCATTTGAGATTATTAAAAAGGTAGGCCCAATGGCCTATCGGTTAGATTTGCTGAGGAGTTGAATGGTGGACCATGACACATTCCGCGTGTCGAAACTTTAAGAAGTGTTATCGGCTGGTTCTAACACTGCAAAGTACCTTTGGATGAGAGTCCGAGTATCGAGTGAATGCTATTAAGTTGAATTTTGTGGAAGAGCCTCTGGAAATCCTGGAACGAGAGTTCAAGAAATTGAAGCGGGGTAGAATTGCCATCGTCAAGGTTTGGTGAAATTCAAAACGTAGACCTGAATTCACGTGGGAACGTGAAGATCAGATGAAACTTAAGTATCCGCATCTGTTTAGTGCTGATAAGTAGTCAAATTTCATGGGCAAAATTCTTTTAAGAGGGTAGAATGTAACCTTTCGCCCTTTTTTGTGTTTTTGTTTGGAATCATTTAATATTAGTCCTTGTCTATTTGACGTTTGTAGTTTTATTTGAATATGTAATGTGTTTGACGGTGGTTAAATTAATGTGATTGAGGTGATTTATGGTTATTTTTTTTTTTCTGGGGGAATTTTTTTGTTAAATGCATAATCCTTTAGAGGGGTATTGTTATGTTATTTATGATCAGGGTGTTGACCCGTGAATTTTTTAGAAATGCCGAAAAACGAGTCCCGACACGTCTGTAAATGTCCAAATGAGTTTTTAAGGAATAAAGCGTGGAAATATGTCAAGTAAATATTCTAAGTTATTGGAAAAGTATTTTTAAGATGAATAAAAATGCTAAGTAACTTCGGAAAATATTTTTCGATCACGGTTTTTGAGTTTTAAGTGAACCTGGCCATAATATCGAAGACCCTAATTCTCCTAGACTGCTTAAAGTGAAACGTGGGTGTAAAAAAAATAAAAAAAAAAAAAAAAAAAAAAAAAAAAAAAAAAAAAAAAAAAAAAAAAAAAAAAAAAAAAAAAAAAAAAAAAATAAAAAAAAAAAAAAAAAAAAAAAAAAAAAAAAAAAAAAAAAAAACAAAAAAAAAAAAAAAAAAAAAAAAAAAAAAAAAAAAAAAAAAAAAAAAAAAAAAAAAAAAAAAAAAAATTAAATGAAAAAAAAAAAAAAAAAAAAAAATAAAAAAAAGGGTTAGAGGGACAAGAAGGCTTAATTTTAGCTAAGCTTGTCCTAAGTTGGTACATACAAATATTCCTTCCACCATTTTGAAAACACATAGTTATCATTTTCACAAAAATATTCTTTCCTTTCCTCTCTTTGGTTTCAGGCGAGCTCCACACACATACAAACACTTACATTTTTCAAACCTTGATAAAAAAACATGAAGATTGGTGATATATTGGGTTGATTCTAGTGTTCAGGTATTCATTAAAATAACGTTTGGGTTGTCCGGTTCGTGTCGAAAATTATTTTGAAGACCATTCTTGTAAGTATTTTAAATTTAAATTTTACTTGTCCTTTTGGGTTGTTAATTATGCATAGATGTTAGTTGTACAAGTTGATCGTCGTAAAAATCAAAACTCGAAAATGAAATAAGTAATAAAAGGGTGCGTTTGGTTCGAAAATAAAAGGAAAGGAAAGTGAGGTTTTGTTAGTTGTAATATTGTGGTTGTGATAGTTGAAAAACATTTGTTGCTAATTAGCTTATTTTGAATAATAGCTTATTTATAAGCACTTTTTGGCTTATTTTGAGCTTAAGATGGTTTGAAAACCATAAGGTGGTTAGTAGAAGTATTTTTGGTTGTTTACCTTGTATGTCATATATTCGTGGATTATTGGTGATAACCAAATACAATATGTAGCTTATTAGCTTATTTTTAAGCTTAAGTATATAGATTTTGAAGCTTATAGGCTTACGGCCCAATAAGCCCTTTTAAGCCGTGACTTATGAGGGGCTTATTGTGGATCGGGTTACTTTGTTACTTATTAATTTGAGCATATGTATACCAATGGACTTTGGTTTTGAGCTTAGAACATATATTGGATACTTAAAAACCTTAATAGCCCCTTGTTGGGCCTTAAAGCGCAATAAGAGTTAACTAGTCGTTTTGAGAGTTTTGACGAACTTTTGGGAAGTGAAAAATACTTGTGAAGTTATAATTGAAATTCGTTTTTGAGAAATAGTATTTTGGGTAAACGTCGGTGAAAATGTTGATTTTGGAATTGGTCGGTAAGTGTCCGAAATGTTACAGAAAATTAAGGTATTAAAATACTTGGGAACGTTATATAAACGTACGGGTCATGTTGAAATTTCGTAAAAAGTATATACTTAGAATTTTTACTTAAAGCGTGATTTTTCGATTTAATAATAAAATATTATTATTTTAATAAGTCGACTAAAAGACCAAAAATGCATTTTTTCGAAACTTCTCTAAAATGCTTAACGTAAATAAACGTTTAATTTCGTATAAATATAGATATGTCTATTTTGATAATATGTATACGAAATGGATTAGTATCGGATATATAGATATATAGATATATCATCATATTTATATATATATATATATATATATATATAATTATATATATATATATAATATATCAATATTATTCTGTATTATATATGTATACATATATATATGTACAAGTATTTATTATAAGAATTTACTTATATTACTTAACTATTTTACTTAAATAGTGTAAGTACCGAGATATGAGTTGGGATATGATATCGTTTGGAGTTAAGTCGTCAACCATCACACCACTAAAACATTTAAGATAACCGTACAACATGCGTCTAACTTTATGCATCGTACCTGAAAACTGTTTTGGTAATGAATGATTAAAATGAGACAATAATTGGGATAGGTCGTGTCTGAACGTTGTTGCATTTGCTTGTGTGATATCGAGTTGGCTGATTGAGACCTTTGCTTGAGGTGAGTTCTCGTAGCCTTACCTTTTAAATCTTTTCCGTTGGGGGAAAATGATACTCAAATGTGTTTTGAACTATTTTCTTAACTGTGCGAAACGTGGTTTTGTTTTTGGGACAATTATGTGCTTATGACTGCTACGTGAATATTATGTGGTTTGATTGTACTTGCATGCATCGAGGTGCATGGCAATGTATGTGATTGGTAAGGATTTTCCATGTCTTGTGTGGTCCTACCCTAATCTAGTGCTCCAGCTGGTAGGCCCTTTAGGTGCGTAAGTGACATATCGGAGTTGCGGCTCCAAGAGCATTGGTATATGCTGGTTTGGTGACTAGCGGGGATGCTAGGTCATCACACATGATTAGCGGGGATGCTAAGTTATGGGTTTGTTTGCATATATTCATTGTCATATTGCCAATTGTCCAACTGTTGAAATATTGGCACAGGGACTGGGTTTTGATTCAAACCTACGAGCTCACCAACATTATTGTTGACGTTTTCGAGTATCATTTTCAGGAGAAGTTAATGATCGTTAAGGTTGTGGTGCATGTAGCATACTTTTAGAGAATCCTGTAGGAATGTTGTTTGAGAAGTCTTGCATTTGATGTATGTTATGGATTAGTTTTCTTAGGGATTGAGGTTTAAGATTGAATGGACCCCTGCGTGGGCTTGTGATTGTAATAATTGGCGACTATGTGCTGTGTTCTTGGATGTGACATCAATCAAGGTTGTTTTGAGGTTGATGGTCATCATGACACTTTTATTAATGCATTTTAGTTTTTCTCTATTATGTATCTTGTGTTATGATTGATCATTATGTTGCATTCCCGTGTTTTCGCCTATGACGGGGTGTGACAATAACCATTTAAGAAGGCAGTTTTGACATCAATTTGCCATATCTCATAGTCATAGAACGCCGCTATGACTATAAGAATCCTAATAGCTCTAATGTCTGCAACGGGTGAGAACGTTTCTTCATAATCAACCTCGTAGGTTTGAGTATAACCCTTTGCTACCAGACATGCTTTATAGGTGTGTACAATGCCATCCATGTCAGTCTTTTTCTTAAAAAGCTATTTGCTCCCAACAGTCTTACAATTAAGAGGAAGATCAACCAAGCACCAGACTTGATTATCTTTTATGGATTGCATTTTCGCATTCATAGCATCGACTCGCTTATCAGATTCCAGATCTAATATTGCAGCTTTATAGTTAGCAGGTTCGTGAAGATCCCCTAAATTATACTCCTTCACTTCTACATTTAGACATAACCGATCAGGAGCTCAATGTGTCCTTGCGGACCTACGAATGGGAACAACTTTCACTTGAGGTGGTTCGAAACCTTCAACCTTCATAGGAATTTCGCTAGAGTTTTCAGAAGGTGATGGATCTTTATCTTGAATTTCTTCAAGTTCTTCGGCCCTCCCACTGACTTCTTGAGACAAAAGACTTTTCTCCAAGAATTCAACATACCTCGCAACAACTATTTTGTTTTTAGGTGGGAAGTAGAAATAGTAACCCATTGTTTCCTTTGGGTATCCTATAAATATACACTTAATAGATCTTTGTTAGAGTTTGTCAGGTGTATCCCTCTTCACAAGCGCCTCACACCCCCAAATCATTAAGTAAGACAAGTTAGGAACTTTTTCATACCATAATTCATATGTTGTCTTATCAGCCTTCTTGGTTGGAACCATATTGAGAATGCGTGTAGCAGTATCTAGAGCATAATCCTAAAAGGATAATGACAGAGTTATAAGATTCATCATAGATTGAACCATGTCTAACAAAGTACGATACCTCCTTTCATACACCCCATTATGTTGTGGTGTATATGGAGGTGTAAGCTTTTGAACATTTTCATAAGCTTTGAGATAATCTTTTAACTCTTGACTAATGTATTCACCTTCTCGATCTGATCGAAGTTCCTTTATAGTCTTTCCGTTTTGATTTTATACTTTCATTCTTAAACATCTTGAATGTTTCAAAGACTTCATGTTTATGTTTAAGTAAATAAACATAACCATAACTACTATAATCATATGTAAAGGTAATGAAGTACCTATCATTATAAATAGAATTAACATTTGGCACAAGATTAAGCATATCAATTTTATAAATACCATCACTCGGAATAACATTAAAATAAAGAACATAATTCTTAGAAACTAAAATTTCATAATCCGTAAAACATTAGATAAAACCATTGTCAACCAAATAAGAAACTGAAACAACACCTCTAGTTATAGAAGGTGCATAATGGAAATTGTCTAAACAAATCACTAAGCCATTAGGCAAAATTAAGTCATAACTTCCAATAGCTTCTACTTGTGCATGAACGCCATTGCCCATAAAAAATAGAAAGCTCCTTGTTTCAGCTTTCTTTCTCCTCTAAGTCCCTGTTTTGTGTTACAAATGTGAGTACCACAACCAGTGTCATACTCCCAAGAATTATTAGGGAAAGAAAATAATTCTATAGTGAAGATACCTGAAGAGTTGGCAGTGCCAACTTGCTTCTTCTTCTTAATCAACTCAGCAAGGTAAGCAGGACAATTCCTCTTATAATTCCCCACCTCTTTGCAGTGGTGGCATGCATCATCCTTTGTCGGGTGCTCTTTAGCATAAGGTTTAAGCTTTTTAGGCTTAGGGATATAACTTTTATCCTTTCCCTTGCCTTTTCCTATACTTAGCCTTTAGCATTAAGCAATTTCTTATTGACTTTCTAGATTCTACCACCTTGAATCGCCATTACTTGTGGTAGAGCAGCCTTTTTAGGTAACCCTTTCTCATACTCAATAAGCAGAGCATGTAGTTCACCAATTGTCTCCCCATGTTATGCATATTGTAGTTCCTTACAAATCCAGCAAAGTCACTAGTGAGACCATTCAAGATTAAACCAACACTAAGATCTTGTGGGAGTACATAACCAAGACGTTCTAGTTGCTCCACATATCCCTTCATCTTAAGTACATATGAGCTAACTGATTTTCCCTTCTCTTTTTTGCAAGCATGAAAAGTTTGGATTAGGTTAAACCGCTCCACTCCAGCTTGTTTGTTAAACATAGATTTAAGCTCCTGAAGCATTTCATAAGGTGATGAATTTTCAAGTTGTCCATGTAGTTCGGGAGGCATACTTCCGAGCATAAGACAAGCAACCTCATTATGAGCATCGTAAACCATATTCCACTGCGCAAGAACTTGAGCAGTAGAATCAACAGTGAAGCAGGGGAAATAGGCTGTTCAATGACACACAATTTCTTTTCAACTCTTAAGACCATCTTAGGTGAATGAAACCAATCATTGAAATTTCAACCAGAAAGTTTTTCTCTTTCAAACATCGACATGAAAGTCGAATGGTTTATGTTTTAGACAGGTAGTGCCATCTACAAACAGATTAAGTTCAAGATTTTAGTATTTTTGATAATACTCCTTGAAGAAAATTAACTACCCATGTTTAAATATATAAACAATTTATTTTCTAAGGTCTAGGATCCAACTTGACATACCACCATCACATCAGTTGATCTGCTAGCAATGGTGTATTCAAAAGGTAATCAACGATCAATAATTGCACGAGTTGCAATTCCTCGAACATTTATGGACTTACTTTATTACATTAATGTGCTAGTAAGCATGTCTTATGCCATCTATGCCTTAAGCATAAGGTCTCACCGCTTACCTTAATTAAGTCGTCCAATCAAGAACTGTGATTATGTAACACCAACGTCTCACGAAAAGTGTACAATCACCCTTGGGTTTGAATCTAACCTACGTCTCCGAGATGTAAAAGGCAAATGCAACTGTTCTTACAAATTAGATGGCAAACAACTTCTTTAAAAAGGGTATTTTTTATTTGAGTGGCCAAAATATGTACGATGAAGCATGCATATCTTCGTATCACTTGATTTTAAATTAAATTAACTCAATTATGTCATTTATTACGGTATCACTTATTTTTTACACATCACATGTATAAAATAGAAAATTGACGATTCAACGTGTTTTCAAATCTAAAGAATTCTTATTTAATCGTGGGAAAGATTAAAGAATGATTGAAAACCATTTAAACCCTAGACCATTCGCGCTATTTTCTTTTTAAAATAATTGCGCGATATGGGATTTAAACGAGTATATAAACCTCAAAACCCTTGGTGATTATGGGACCTTGCAAAGATATAGTAACTTTTGCCTAATTTTGTCATTGATAAAATTCTATCCTTTGATTTAAACCATAATTCATAAACTTATTAATTGAAAGTTGTGTAGGAAGATAATAAGTATGGAGCCCCTTACATGATAGATAACCACACCCGATGTTGACTCATATGTCTTCGCAATTAACAGTCTATAATAAACTTATTTCTTAGGTATTAGTCTTGTTTAATATTTTCTTTTACAAAAAAAACTTTTGTTTGTCACAGTCAAAATCTTCTAATAAACAATAAATATATAAAACTACCTAATTCACATAAAATTTAGTTAAACAAACCACTTAACTATTAACACTGCAAACTATTAACTGATGCTTCTAATTATCATTTAATTTAAACTAAGTATATATTAATATATGGCTCTTTCTTCTAATGGATTCGGGTCAACATACTGGATATTAATCGATTTGCGTATGCCACTATATAAACTATACACCATCATAGCAAATAAAAGTCTAATAGTAAAATTTCTTTCGACTTCAGGCCCCGGACAGGACATTAGCAGGGGTCGTTCCCCAGCTTTTCAGGGTAAACTTACATAAGTTGTAGCTTCAGAGCCGTTGGATCTACCATAAAAATTTCAAAATTTTTTGATGTACGATGAATATTTTAGTAACAGTGTGTCAAACAATCCGAAAAACTAAAAAAAACTAATCTTTTATGTATTAATCATCGAATTTGCATGTCGAACAATTAACAATTAACCAAAACATATCATATATCAATCTATGATAAACTTGCATGTGTTTATCACGGACAACAAATTAACTATTAATTAAAACTAGGTTAATTAACAATTAAACTATCGAATTTAACACATAAAATTTCATACAACCTAGGGTTTTGTCTAATTAATTTTATTCACTATAAAGATCCAATCTTTTATAAGTATAAAACGCCCAAAGAGCTTACTAACCAAGAACCCTAATTTGTCAAATTTTACTTCTTTGTAATTACAATTCTATACGATGGCTCGTGATGCCACTGTTGGGGTTTTAACAACTATTGACCAATTCAAATCACGAGTACGCAACAGAAAACATATAAACACATATAGAATACATAATTAACAAAGGATCAAGAACGTGTACCTTTTAGCAATTAACGTAAACACCGTCTTGAATATAAGCGTGTGTATAAATCGAATACCACGCAATAACCACCCAAGATCTAAAGGTAGATATCTCTACTTCAACACACATAATACGTTCTTTAGCAAACAATTAAGTATGCTAGTACTAGTAGTGATTAAGCTTCCAAACGCCTTCGACTCTTGAATCTATCAACACGAAAAACCCTTTAAGGGTTGTTTAGGTCGATCGCAAACCGAAACCCTATAGGGTTGTTTGGTTCGATCGTGTAAGCTAAGGGGAGAGGGAGAAGAGAGATTTAGGGATTTAGGTTTTCAAGTTATGTGAAAATTAAACACCCTAAACCTCTATTTATAGCCTCCTAAACTTGACTTGCAAGTTAGGCAATTTCACCTTCTCTTGGAGATTAGAAAACTAATTAACTAAGTCAATAAGGAAACAATTCTCACACTTTTCTTTTCTCCATAATTGCATATTAGTCCATTGATTAACAATTAATAACTAATAATACTTCCCATTAAATACATATAAATATTTAATGCTCGTTTAAGCTTTATCACAAAATATATTACATTTAATATATTTACCATAATTGTTTTACATATTAACGCATGCGTCCCTGTAGGCTCAAATAAATTCCCGGACATATATTATTTTACGTGGACATATTCCAACAATGTGGTGGGTTTTATGGAGATTTAGAAACCGATCTTTATTTGATAATTGTCTTTCTCGGAAGGAGCTTTTTTTTAAAGATATAGTTCAAATGACATTTACTTGGTGTTCTACTCGTTATTTATCTACTTTTAATTGGGTTACTTGAATGCAAAATCACAACCTTATATGTTTGTAATTTCTTCTAACTGTTTGCCAGTTTTCTAATAAAATTGTCATTCAAGAAAAAAATCTATCTTATTATTAACCAATAGAAGAGCTAAATTGTAAAACCAAGTCATCTGTTGAATCCCACGCCTTGATCGATTCTTTAACTTATAAAGAATATGTTACCTTGGATAAATCCAAAATAACACTGATAGAAACTTTGTGTTGATATTAAAGAGTATGCGGAATCTACTCTTTAATACTCTAGAAGATATATCAATGAAACAGTAGATATGAATGAACAAAAACGCTTCAATATTATTAATGATAAATAATACGAGTACTCTGTGTAGTACTAGGGTTTACAACCTTGAAGCTATTACAATGAGATGCTGTGTAGGTATGTGTATGATAATGAGATGATTGAGATGAATGAGATGTGTTAAACTAGATGCCCTAGGATCTCCTTTTATACACCAAGGAGTCCTAATGAGCTTACAATACTTTCCTAAATATTTAGTCAAATATATTAAATACAATGACTAAATATTAAATACTTTCCTAAGTATTTAGTCAAATTCTCAATCATCATTAATCTTCAGTCTTCTGTTTGACTAATCAACATTAACTTCAGTCAATTAGCATTAACTTCAGTTGAAACAACAAGAAGACTTTCAGCAGCATTAACTTTCTCACCAACAGCAGTAATCTTGAACCAGCAGTAGTAAGTTCTTCAATAGTCTTAAGTTAGTACAGGCAGTACTAACTTACTCTAGCAGTATTAACTGACTGATTTAGTACTGGCAGTTGTAATCTTGAGCAGTACGAACTGTTTTCTCTAGCAGTACTAACTGTTGGCTTAGTAGTACTAACTCATCTCTTGGCAGTACTAACTCTGAAGTGTTTAATTCCCAACAATCCTCCCCTAAACTTGTGATTTACCTTCAAATCATCAAGTTTCTTGAATTAAACCTTCATTTTCTTTGCTGAGAGGATTCTTCCAAACACTTCATCTTCTTGGTCTTTCTGCTTTTTGATGCACTCTTCTCTGGATTCTTCTTTTTCTTTGCTGCACTCTTGCCTCTCCTGAATTTATGCATCCATCTGAACAAAAGTGATCTTCATTAATCAGATCAATTTTCCTCCCCTGTTTGGAAGGATCCTCCAAATCATCTTCTTATGGGAACCCAAGCCATCACAGACTTGAATCTTCCTTGTGCATCAATGTAATCTAATCTTTTCAAAGTAACTGATGCACTGATGTTTTTGGATACATGATGTACCACTCTGTTCATTGGCATCCAGACCCAATATGCTGATGCTTTAACAACATTAAATCTATTCTTCTTGACAGCATTATATGCAGCCTTGGGATTAGCAGCATTAACGGGTCTCATCCCAGTTTTCATTAAGACTGCTTTTGGAACAAAGTTTCTTTTTGGATGAGGGTAAGACATTCTATGAGAATTATGATGATCTACCCTTCTAGCATTGTTCCATATAGGTTTTTGTACCTGTTTTTGATCATTTACATGTCTCTTGTGTTTACACGTATACTGCAGGTGTTCAAAACTTCCACATACATAGCAAGCTTTCTTGATCATCACAAAGTCACTCCCTAGTTGTTGGGATTTGAGATTATTCTAATTCCTTTGATTCCCTCTAGGTTTTTGTGATCTATACATCTCTGCATATTTAACTGGTTTCCTAACTAGTTTTTCTTGTTGTTTAGATTTAACAACATTAACTTTAGGAATAGTAGGAACAACAGTTTTCTTTTCTACCACAACAGGAGAATCATCTTGTTCCTCATCATCTGACACCCATTCCTCAATAATTAGGGCATCTGGTATTTTCTTAATCTCTACAGAGGAATTCTCAGACACAATCTTATCTACCTTTACACCATAGCCTACAAATTCAGGCTCTTGAAACTCCTCAAGACCAGAATAAGACAGATCAAGCTTATTAGGTCTATTATATATTAAAGGATGAGGTGAAGGAACTGCATTATACCCCAATCCCTTTTTGCTATTGTCAGTTATCTGACTCCCTAGCAGTTTGTCTAGATCCTTTGA
Source organism: Tanacetum coccineum (assembly GCA_026074375.1). Lineage (NCBI taxonomy): Eukaryota > Viridiplantae > Streptophyta > Magnoliopsida > Asterales > Asteraceae > Tanacetum > Tanacetum coccineum. Next base: position 47,230 of record BQNB010005444.1, on the reverse strand, counting down.
GGCATTTTCAAATTTCTCAATTTTAAAGTCAATGCCTTCCTTTTCCTGCTTAACTTTCTCAAACTCTGTTTTAAGCATATTAATTTCATATTGTTTGACTCCTACTTCTCTTTTAAGAACAACAACTTCTTCACTAAAAAGAATCTCATTCTTCCTATATGTGACAAGTTGTGCATCAACAATATCTAGTCCTCTTTTATAATTGATTGCCTTAAATTTAGTTTCATGTTTTCTAGCAACCAAATCATCATATTGTTTCTTAAGAGATTCATAGTTTTTCAGACAAGATTTAGAGCAAGTTTTTACCTCAGAGTCTGAAGAATCCATAGGAGCCATCTCTTCCTTTTGAGTAAATGATTCTTCTTGTTAGTTTCTTCTAGATCAAAGTTTCAGAACACAAGCTCTGATACCACTTGTTGAATCCCACGCCTTGATCGATTCTTTAACTTATAAAGAATATGTTACCTTGGATAAATCCAAAATAACACTGATAGAAACTTTGTGTTGATATTAAAGAGTATGCGGAATCTACTCTTTAATACTCTAGAAGTTATATCAATGAAACAGTAGATATGAATGAACAAAAACGCTTCAATATTATTAATGATAAATAATACGAGTACTCTGTGTAGTACTAGGGTTTACAACCTTGAAACTATTACAATGAGATGCTGTGTAGGTATGTGTATGATAATGAGATGATTGAGATGAATGAGATATGTTAAACTAGATGCCCAAGGAGTCCTAATGAGCTTACAATACTTTCCTAAATATTTAGTCAAATATATTAAATACAATGACTAAATATTAAATACTTTCCTAAGTATTTAGTCAAATTCTCAATCAACATTAATTTCTTCAATCATCATTAACTTCAGTTGAAATAACAAGAAGACTTTCAGCAGCATTAACTTTCTCACCAACAACAGTAATCTTGAACCAGCAATAATAACTCTATAACCAGCAGTAGTAAGTTCTTCAATAGTCTTAAGTTAGTACAGGCAGTACTAACTTACTCTAGCAGTATTAACTGACTGATTTAATACTGGCAATTGTAATCTTGAGCAGTACGAACTGTTTTCTTCTAGCAGTACTAACTGTTGGTTTAGCAGTACTAACTCGTCTCTTGGCAGTATTAACTCTGAAGTGTTTAATTCCCAACATCATCCTATTTGCTAAGGAAAGTCAAACTTTTTTTTCAAATTTATGATAAATTCGAATGAGAAACAAAAATGAAAAGCATGGCTTTATGCGCTCTTTTTTTTAGAAAAGAGGCTAATCTTAAATCTAATTTTACGAAGTTTTAGTGTAAACTCATCAATTTTCATAATTTTTAGAATATTTATATTTCTGACAAAAATCTCATATACTTTAAACCTTTTTTATAAACAACTATTACTACTAAACTTACGCCCACAAGTTATTGAGTATATGCACAATATTAAGTATAACACATATAAACATTTATATTCACTGAAGTTGAATTTTATTAAAGTGTCAGGTTAAATTATTCAAACAATAAGATTATTAAGCAAAATTTGATCACCTTTTCAACCCCGGGCAATAATAGTTTAAATCGTCTTTGTAATTTCTAGCGCCTTGCTAGTTCTTTTCTAATAATATGCCGCCGTTAAAAAAAAACAGTTTAAATATTATTATTAGTTATAGTCATTGTCCGAACCTAATCCGTACTTAGTAGCCCGCACATATATTAGTTAAAAACTAGAATACGGATAAAGATAAATTAGATTAATTTTAATACCAAATATTTGTAGATGCACGATACCATAAGATCAAAATGAATGCACTATCTATAAGTACACACATAACAATTTGATATAAATGTAATTATAAGTTCTACTTATGTTCAGAACATTAATGTAATTATTAGTTGTATTTATATCACAATTATAAAACATTAAACACGTTAAATTCTTACATACTCGTGTAGTAAACTAAAATTAAAAAAAAATTTAACCGTGTAAGCCCTGTGCCTGCACGAGATAGAAAAAGTTATCGTAACAACGAAGCAAGAATTAATGCTTTTTAATTTGTCATTTTCAATAAATGTCAAGTTGAAAGATGATAATCATATTGATTTTCAGTACCATCATTTCTGTTCATTACACAATTTTGCCACCCCTACACATGTGAATTTAAGTACACCAAAATTAAATAAATAAGTAGACATTCCATATCACGTACAGAGATATATACCAAACCATTACGTGATGAGTAAATACATCATTAGTTACGATTATATTCGTTTGGTTGATATAGAAATCCTTCGTAGGTTAAACAATGGAATGAGAGAAACCAGAGATCATATGGATGGATTTAGATCTCAAACATGTATTAATATGTCATATGGATGAATTTGGATCTCAAATCGAAACGAACCTTCAAAAAGACTGTAGGAAACTGAATCAAACGCGTAACTAAACTTTACCACTTCAAAATACACCAAATACGATAATCGAGTTTAGGGTTTGAACAAAAGATATCCATGTAAGTAATGCGAGAAACCCGAGATCATATGGATGGATTTAGATCTTAAACATGTGTTAATATTTTATAGCAAGCTATATCAACACCCTTTCTACGCGCATAGGGGATTCCTGTTGGCTTGTTCTATCCCAATAGGTTGGGCGTATGCATTCCACCAGGACAAGGCGTCATTGGTTAGAGTACCAGTAGAAAATGTCACTCTATCTTCCTCGGCACACTTTCTATAAGAAAATACTGATTTAGTACGTTCAACACTAGAAGAATGAGCCAACACTCCCTTCCGTACAATTGAAATAGAAGGTTAATAACAACTCATATGGGGAGGGGGGGGGGAGGGGGTGGGGTGGGGGATCCGGGGGGGAGGGGGGGGGGGGGGTGGGGGGGGGGTTGTAGTTACTTATTACATTCCTATTGGTATTTTCCATGGTAGCAGCTTGTGCTTCCAGAGCTGCAGCAATACCATCAGCAATCAGTTGTCGGATGGCAGCCTGAGTCATAGTTGGTGTTTCAGATGTTGATGTTCTCTTGGGAGGCATCTATTAATATATACAAGACAACATAGAATAAGAACCCATAAAATGATATAGTCATATCACAAGTTAAGGTATGAAAATTCTCATTATAATACAAAGACTTGTGATCATTCTTTGATATTACATTGCAGGATATAACGGAAAATTTTAGAATTTAAGACTTCCAGAGATAGATACAGAGATAATGGAGTGAGTGATCCAATAGAAGGCTTAGTGTTTCTAGGTACAAAGGTTTAGAAAATTTAGATGGTAAGAGAATCATAGTAATCCCGGATAAAGATATAAGTCATCATACTATAGGATAGACAATTTCGACATATACAAATGGTATTATGAAACAATGAGGTATAACGGAATCACCACTGTATAAATAACTTGTCTATATAATTTACATAGAAAAATTTGACAAGTGTTATTATTCATACATCTAGTGGTTTGGATTTCTAGAAGCTGTAATATGACACAGAATCTCAATCTGGTGGTTCTCCCTTCTGTTGTTTTTGAGATCCTTGGATTCAAGTTTTAGGAGACTCTTGAACCTGGATATCTCATTATATTTTCCAGAGAGAACATTATAACAGTATCTGACTCATTCAGGTTCTCCTACGGGACTGGTTCACTTCCCAATGGTCGCGGTATGATGCTTAATGAGTTATCTAACTCTGCGAAGATAGACTCATCAAAGGGATAGTCTGGTGGTGGTGTAGTTGACCTAACTGGTGATGAAGATCCTACTGATGAAGATGGAGATACTAAAATGGGTGATTCAATAGGAGTGTTTCTTAGTGTCTTTAGGTGGTGAAATATCCTTGGGAGGAAAGAAATCACAGAAATAGTCCGGTGAATTCGAGGTATAGTTAGGAGCATTTATAGAGGAAAAAGCATCATTCACATCGTAATCAGAAGGGATAGAAGGGTGGGTGTATGAAGACATGACTGTATAACAACCCAGTGGAAATAACATAAGTTATTTATATAATAGTATAATAGTTATGTATTATCTGCTATGCAAATCTCTTACATACACTATTCGGGGAAATGCAGTGGCACGGAGGACTTTCTTGGATGGAAAAAGTAGTTATAGTTTAGGTTTTACCCTTGTTCTCTATAACCATGAGCTCTGATACCAATCTGTAACACCCTTATTTTTGACATATAGCAGCGGAAGCTAATCTGGGGTATTACTTTATGGATCAACAGACATAATCATAGAAAATGACTCAAAAGAGACGTTTTAGAAAATTTAGTTATCATTTAATATCATATCCGAGTTTTACAAAGGAGGTCACAAAATCTAGAAACATAAAGTTTGAATGATAACAGTTTAGCCATCTTCAAGCCCGTGCCACTTCGTGCCATAGGTTACTCAATTACCTGAGATAAACATGCTAAAAGGGTCAACACAAAGGTTGAGTGAAATTCATAGGTTTTCAGTTATAATAATTGAGTACAAGTTCAATAGTGGGTTACGTTGTTATACACCCATAAGTGTAATAATTACAATGAGTACAATTATTATGGAAAACAGATTATCATGGAAAATAGTATTATCATGGAAAATAGTATTTATCATGGAAAATAGTATTATTGCCCTAAGCTCATGAATCACATATTTTAATAGAACCGGGAGCCTCTACCCAAAGAGATACTGAGAGCTACTACCCAAAGAGATACTGGGAGCTATTACCCAAAGAGATACTAGGAGCTACTACCAAAAGAGATACTGGGAGCTATTACCCAAAGAGATACTAGGAGCTATTACCCAAAGAGAGACTGGGATGTCTTATGGGAAAATAGAGGTAACTTAGGCAATAATATATCAGGATAACATATAGTTGGAAAAACACTTGTATTCATAGTTTATAGCATGAATCCCCCACGGGATTTAGGAAACATATAAAGATGGGACTATTCACAATGATGGAACCATATCATATATTAAAACCACTTGTGTTTAATTTGTATAAAACAAACATGCATCCCCCTCGCGGGTTTACAAAACATGTAAATAAGTAAAGGCGAGGCTATGAACTTTACAATATCGGTTTGAAGTACGTTTTGTGTATATTAAAAAAACACTTGCGCTTAGTATCCCCCCGCGGGGTTTTATAAAAACATTCAAAAGATTGAATGCGAGGCTATGAACTCACAAGATCGATTTTTCAAGTATCTTGAGTGTATATTTAAAAACAATTAGCATGTATCCCCCTCGGTGTTATGAGAACTTTAGAAGATTTAAAATGCGAGGCTATGAACTCACAATATCGGTTTTAAGTACTTGTGTATATTAAAAACAATTAAGCATGTATCCCCCTCGCGGGTTTATGAAACATTAGAAGATTTAAAAGCGAGGCTATGAACTCACAATATCGGTTTTAAGTACTTGTGTATATTAAAAACAATTGAGCATGTATCCCCCTCGCGGGTTTATAAAACATTCAAAAGATTGAAATGCGAGGCTATGAACTCACAATATCGGTTTTAAGTACTTGTGTATATTAAAAATAATTGAGCATGTATCCCCCTCGCGGGTTTATGAAACATTAGAAGATTTAAAAGCGAGGCTATGAACTCACAATATCGGTTTTAAGTACTTGTGTATATTAAAAACAATTGAGCATGTATCCCCCTCGCGGGTTTATGAAACATTAGAAGATTTAAAAGCGAGGCTATGAACTCACAATATCGGTTTTAAGTACTTGTGTATATTAAAAACAATTGAGCATGTATCCCCCTCGCGGGTTTATGAAACATTAGAAGATTTAAAAGCGAGGCTATGAACTCACAATATCGGTTTTAAGTACTTGTGTATATTAAAAACAATTGAGCATGTATCCCCCTCCGCAGGAATTTTGGTCGTAGAATTACATGTATAACGCTATATCTCTATCGCTGGTGGCGGTAAGATTTTTAACTTAATATCTATTTTATCGTCTAAATGAGGTTTTATGTAAAAACACAAAAACAAAACATGAAGTAAGTGAACCCTTACAAGTCAACCGTAATAATAGTTTCTATTTTATAAACTTAACAAAACCTATCGGAGAAAACGACAATCAAAAAAGGATAGTAAAATTAGTAAAAAATAGAAACAAAACAATAAATAAAATCAAATACAAACATTGAAGAGATAACAAAATTAAACCCGCCAACAAAATGATAGCAAAGAAAAACAAAAATAATAAAAAATTTATTCAATGACAAAAAATCAACAAAATTCTTCCCTACAATCTAAGAACCACCCACCCATTCCAAAGCACTAGCACCGAGTGCTCAAAGCCCTCACCACACATGTAAATCCTACCTAAGATAGAAATTCACACCCCCTTGGAGCATGAATCCCCCTCGAGGTTATGACACATTAGACGATTTAAAAACTAGGCTATGAACTCACAAATATTAGTTTAAAAGATACTTGTGTATATTAAAACCAATTAACATGTAGCCCCCTCGCAAAGGTAATGAAATATTAGATGAATCTAAAAATCGATGCTATGAACTTACAAAAACGGATTTAAGTACTTGTGTATATTATAAAAAATAAGCATGAATCCACCCTCGGGGTTTATAAACATTAAAAGAGTGAAAAGGCAGGAGGTGCGCGGTAGCGGACAGAACACCACTCACAAAATATGAACTCCCAATATTAGTTTTAAGTGCTTGTGTATATTAAAAATAATTGAGCATGTATCCCCCCTCGGCGGGTTTTATGAATATTAGCAAGCATTCAAAAGCGGAGGCCTATAAACTCACAATATCAGTTTTAAGTACTTGTGTATATTAAAAATAATAGAGCATGTAATCCCCCATCGCGCATGGGTTTATAAAAACATTCAAGAGATTTAAAAGTGAGGCTATGAACTCACAATATCGGTTTTAAGTACTTGTGTATATTAAAAACAATTGAGCATGTATCCCCCTCGCGGGTTTATGAAACATTAGAAGATTTAAAAGCGAGGCTATGAACTCACAATATCGGTTTTAAGTACTTGTGTAATTTAAACAAAAACATTGAGCATGTAAACCCCTCGCAGGTTTATAAACATTCAAAAGATTGAAATGCGAGCCTATGAACTCGAAACGGTTTTTTAAGTACTTGTCGTAATTAAAAACAATTGTAGCGTAGATATCCCCCTCGCGGGTTTATAAATATTAGAAGAATTAAAAGCGAGGCTATGAACTCACGATATCGGTTTTAAGTACTTGTGTATATTAAAAACAATTGAGCATGTATCCCCCTTGCGGGTTTATGAGACATTATAAGATTTAAAAGCGAGGCTATGAACTTACCTTAACAGTATAAGGAAATCTGATTGATGGCAAAAGTATATCAAGTAAAAGTAATGGCTTCGTCACATAACCTTGGGTAATATGTCAAGTCTTAGAGTGATAGTTTATGTTTCAAAACTTCATAAAGTTTAACGTATATCTTTGCTTTATTAATTTATGGAAATATTTGTATCGATGTTCGGGCTATCATAATCCAGAGGCCATGTAGTATTGTTTGAGGAGCCAGGGCACTTTAAATCGTAAACCCTGCAAACTCGTCAAAACAAAAACTCAAATGAAACCCTTCATATGAAATTCCATAGTAATGTGATACGATAAGATTTTAAGTTTCTTCAAAAGTTAGTTGATTATAATTTATGTTAAATATATAACGAAATAATGCGTTGATTTTTGATTAATAATGATAAAATGTGTCATGTGTTTACATAAAACGAGTTTCATACATATTACTAGATATTTTCTTATAATTCTATAAAAATATATTATATTTATAATTTAAGTTTGCAAAATGGCAATAATACCTTTGGGTTTTATAAACTTTTTACAACTATTAGTCCTTTACATATAAGTAATATATAATTTTAACACCATCTTGAACTTTGAAACTTGGCAAAATAGGTCCTTATAGTTTTATTACTTTAGAATAAATAAAAAACAAATTTTTGTTCCCACCCCCAGCCCCTATAGTTATAAATACAAAAAGTTATGCAAACAAAAGTCCAAAAAGGCCATGCCAAGCTTTATGTCAAAGAATTCCAAATGATATTTGCAGTTATAGCTTATTAGAATAAGCCTAAATAGAATTTTCTAAGGTAAGACAAAAGTTTAGGAAAAAGGATTTCGTTAGCTAGAATATAAAAACGGGTTGTTTTAGTTCTTTTAATAAAAAACACATGGTAGAGGATAAAGCTTCAAACAACGAGTTTATAGATGATATTATGAGTATTATGAACTTTCTACTATAGATTATACAGTTTTTATGGAACAAGCATCTATAGGCTTACTTAAGCTAAAACGGGGTTGAATGGCTTTTCTCAGTTCGTATGCCTAGTAACGACTTCAAGGGCTCCTTTTTCTTGATTCTTGGCTTCTATTCTGAGCTTAGGGAGCTTATACTTGTTCCTTGACTGAGCTAGAACTTCATTTGTGTGTGTATTGAAGTTTTGAGGTGTGATTTGAAATTTATGCATGTTTCGGCTATTTATAGGGTTGAAACACCCTTGGTGCCCAAGTTTTAGCTATGAAAGGTGTCAAGAGCTGTAGATTATTGATTAAGGAAGGCTATAGATGATTCATGGAAGCTATAGAGCTAGAACTCCATTTGTGTGTGTATTGAAGTTTTGAGGTGTGATTTGAAATGTATGCATGTTTCGGCTACTTATAGGGTTGAAACACCCTTAGTGCCTAAGTTTTAGCTATGAAAGGTGTCAAGAGTTGTTGATTGATGATTAAGGAAGGCTATAGATGATTCATGGAAGCTATGGAGTGTAGAAATGCAAGGTGGAGGGCGTTGTGGTGGTTTAGTGTACAATGGAGGACAAGTAGGTAACAAGGCCAAACTTGGTTCTTAAGGGTGGTGATAGAGGTGCTTGTAAGCTACTTGGGTGGTTGCTTGGGGATATCATAGAGGTCCTTGATGTGCTTGGTTGATTAAAAATAGGTAAACATGAAGAAAAATGTTGCCGAGTTTAGTTTAGGGTTTCGGGTTAGGATTTTTGGTTTTAATTCGAGTTAGGGTTAGGGTTTAAGATAGTTTAAAGTTTAATATTAGTGTTAGGATTAAGATTTAAGGTTTAGGATTAAGGTTTAGGGCTTAGTTTTAAGGTTTAGGGTTTAGTTTTAGGTTTAAAGTAAAATTAGGGTTTTAGGGTTTTGTTTAGGGTTTAGGGTTTTAGATTAGGTTTTAGAATGATTTAGGGATTAGGTTTAGGGTTTAGGAGTCATGCATTAAGTGCTTGTACCTTGTGTTAAAGTGGTGGTAAGAAACCAAAGTGATTTAGGAGGTAAAATGACCTAATTTGACTTTCTTGCATTATTGACTTGTACATTGAGCTTTAGAAAGTTGTAACTTGATTTAGGAGGGAAAAGATATTCAAATGTTGTGCTATGATACATGTACACATGCTTTAAAGGCTTATACATTCATTTTATATGTATACATTACATATAATTAGGGTTTTGATATAAACGTTTACGTTTAATGCTTTTTTTGAAATAACATTTTGAAAAGTACGTTAAATTGATAATGTACTTGGTAAAAATAATATTAAGATATAGACTTGACATATTAGGATGTTTACATGATGTAAACATAGATAGAGATGGCATTGATAGAGGTTGTGTGAGCTTGTTTACTTTAGAAATGTAAACTAGGTTACATAATGGAATGTAATAAAAACGAAAAATATTCTCGTGAAAAAGGTTGTACTTAATATAGTAAGTAGATATTACATTGATGAAATTACTGGAAAATTACAGGTTGTTTTATTGGTTCTTCATCATCATTACCCAGATTCCCTTTTTAATCATATGGCATATCAGAATCTGCAACTTCAAACTCTGGTTCCTCTTCTTGAACAGACTTACTAGAAGATTTTGGTTGAGACTTGGTTCCTTTGAATAAGCCAGACTTTGATTCTTTTGTTTTCGGATCTTTGGTTGGTTCTGCATCCTTTCTTGTCTTCCTCGTCTTCAACCTTCGGTCTGATCCAGCAGAAGGGTCTTCATCTTTATCTATGTCGTTTCGGCTTCTCTTCAATGAATACACTTTACTATAAGTGGATAAGAAAGTCTTGTCGAGATCATAAGATTTTATCAATCCTTCATAGCATTCTCTATGTTTAGGAGCTGCCAGATATGATTCACTTTTATCTATTTTGTCGATAAGAATCTTCTTCAACTCAAATTATGTAAGCGTTGCAGCAGCCTCATATAAAGATTGTGGTTGAGAAGACTCCTTAGATAGAATCGCATGTTCAAGTGATTATGTAACCATTTTTTGATCATCGGGGGAGCAAAGTTAGATACTTCCTTTGGCAGGATCTGAGGAAGTTAAATCTTAACTTGCTTTGCGAGTTTAGCTATAATGGATGAAGAAAGGCGGCTCATGAACTCCTCTTTGGTGGCTCTAAGCCTTGCATCTAGATGTTCATCCACTAGAGCAGTCATTTGAGTTTCAAAAGGATCATTCTTTTTTAGTTCAGCAACTTCTTTCTCTAAAGCTAATACTATGTTGTTGAATCAGAAGACGGATGTGAAGTTAGGAAGTGCAGATTAAGGATTTGTTGCTTCAGTTGTTGGTGGTGGTGTGGGTGTTGATAGTTGAGGTGGAGGTATGAAGGATGGTAATGATTGTGGAATGGTTGTGATGATAGAAACCGGTACTGAAAGGAGTGTGGGAGTTTAAGTGTTTGGTACCTCATGATGAACAGGAACAACCATTGGAGAAACAGTTTCTGCATCTGTAGTGGGAATATCTGCAAATTTAAGAATTTAGCTGACAAGTCAGATGAATGAGAAGAGCTAGTAACTGGAACATCAGTCTTATTTGCAGCAGTAGAAATTGTCAAATGAGCATCTTTTATAACTTGATCATGTATGATCTCTAGATTTTCATTTCCTTGCTGGATGTTAATCATTTCAGCATCTGTACCCTCTTGTTGAACAAACCCTTCATCAGTATGAACTGGGTTATTTCTCCTTACATCCACATCATCATAAAGCAGACTGGTAGTATAATCCATCTCTTCATCCTCGTCACCTTCAGCATTGTCCTCAGCCTTTGATTCAACATTGGTTTCATCTTCATCATCAGTAGGTGTATAGTTGGACGGGGTTTTAACAAACTCATCCTCCTCTTCATCATCTTCTTTAACTTCTTCTTCATTCTCCTGTTTATCAGATTCGGAACATGTTTCATTTTCATCCGTTTCTTGCTCAGAATCTGACTCATTTTCATTGTCAGATTTGGTATTTTCATCATCACTCTCATTCTCACCATCACTATCGTCACTTTCTGAGTTATTATCATTATTGTTGTCATCTTCATCATTTCCCTAAGATTCAGCTTCACTTTCAGATGATTCTTCTTTAGTCACATCGGGAACCCCTGGTTTTCACACCAGTTCCTTCATTTATGACAGAAGGTTTGATCTTTGCAGCACCAGAACCACTTGGATGAGTCCTATGAAAGTCCCTCATACTCTTCATGTAAACTTCTTCAAACTGAGATTTTTTAGATAATGCCACTTCAGAGAGTAATGCTATGCCTTTGCCTCTTTCACCATTAGCCGGTGTTTTCTTCTTTGATACAGACACATCAGGAGTATCTTTGATGACAACACCTGCTGTTGGCGTGGTAGTGGACTTCTTGGCAGATCTCTTAACTCTCGTATTCTTCTTGATAGGTTCTTCATCCACAGGGACTAAATTCATATTAATGTCCTTCTTAGGTAGAGAAGTTTCTGGAATTTCCTTACAATCTTTGGAGGTACAGCTCCTATAGCATAACCAAGGTAAGTCTTATAAGCTTTTGTTTCCCTCATCTCAGGACTTGTCATAGATTTAGGAAGTCGAGCTCTATAAATTTGAGATACTTCATTTGCAGAGACAAATCTTAAAGTGTTTATCAGATAGTCATCCTTGGAGGTGTGCATCCTGATCTTGTTTCTCCAGGAGACTATCTTGTCTTGAGTAAGGAAGTAGTGAATGATAACTTTGATGAATCAAGGGTAGTACATCTTATCTTGCTTTTTATAGGCTCTGTTGTCAATCTGGTAAATGAAATCTTCCCAAAGTAGTTAAACATAGTCTACATTCTTCAATGGTACATATCCCAAAGGATTTGTGCTCTGGAGAGACGAAGCTTGTCAAGACCAGTTGTCTTTCCAGATAAACTTCTGTTAATGAGAGCAGCAAACGTTCTCCAAGGTTGATGCATCTGATCAACAATAACATCATTGAGTGAATTGATTTCCTTAGTGTGACCAAGTTCTCTTAAGAAAGATATAATTTCTTCAGCAGTAGGAAGTGCATCAAAGTTTTGACCCTGTACTCTAGGGTAGATCTTAAAGATATCTCTTAAGATTTCAAAGTGAGTTTGAATCTCTTCTTCTTGTCCAATTTGAATCTGTAGAAGGTGTCATGCTTGTAAACGGAATTCCAGAATTGGTGCATGTGAACTTCTGGAACATCTATAGTGATAAGAACTGTAGAGTAGCATGAAGTAAGAGAAAGAGCATCCAGAATGACTTGAAATGTGGGTTCTCTTGGTTTCATTCCAGGAGTGAGTCTTCCGTTGCATTTTTCAATCTCAAGTCTTTTCTCCTTGGGAATAAGCTCAAGATCAAGTTTGGTTTGTTGAGTAGTAATAGAAGACATGATTCTGTTAAGATTTGTCATATACAGTTCATATACAAGCAAATATATATATCACTGAGAGACAATCTAGATCATGAAGAATGATTATTGATGCAAGATGATTTACATTAGGAGTTAGGCACATAATTACTAGGCAAAGTATTGACACACATGAAATATGGAGACATATATAATCATATAACACATTCACTATAGGCACTCTATAGAAATCAAGGCAATCACTAAAGATTTCTAATGAAAAACTAGACCTAGATTAATCACTAAGTGATACGTTAAGGTTTAATTCTACTTAGTTTAGGTTACGAGATTTGATTACCAAGATTACAAGATTAGTTCTTTTAGAAAAAATCATGTATAGTTCGCCTATTGTATGTGTATAACTCACTTGTGTTAAACACTTACGTATAGTTCGCCTGTGTTATGCCTGCGTATAGTTCGCCTGTATTAAATTTATGTGAATAGTTCGCCTGTGTTAAAGATGAATGTATAGTTCGCCTATCGAAATGTGTATAGTTCGCCTGTATTAACACAACCGTATAGCTCGCCTATGTAAACACGTATTGTTCGTCTGTATTAACTCAAATGTATAGATCGACTATGGGAAGACGTATAGTTAGCCTATGTAAAATTTACACCAACATTTATACACCTTTTCAAGCAACAATATCTATCATATCATGATCATATAGCATCTAGGAATCATTTTAACACTTTTATTTCATGAATTAACCATAAAATTCTTGACTTTTGACTTATTCGACCCATATGAACACAAGAACCTAAGTTTTTGCCCATTTTTAACTAGTTTGACATCAAGAATTACTCAAAACTTATGATTAAGTTATCCCCATTTAAAACTATTATAGGTACAACATCTAGACCCCTATAGGACTAAAACCTCTTAATCAATTTAAGATTTCATCCACTTTTTAGGGTGACGAAAGCTAGATCGAATTTTAGGGTTTTTTGAGTATAATTCCACGATTAGGTCAGATATATGGAAGTTTTAATCATTAAAACAAGTGTACCTTTAGCTTAAAACGAAGATTAAACGAGTTCTTGAAGGTTTGAAAATCAACAATGGAGGTTTAAAAGGTTTTGAGTGTGTCGTGTGACTGAAAAAGGACGAAGGGGGTGTTTATATTTAAATCTTTTTAGGTTTTGGCATAAATGCCCCCTGAGGTTTAATAAGACTTCTAATTTTTTAATAAACTTAACCTAAGGCAAAAGTATAGTTTCCTAATTGGCAAAATACGTCCCTAAGGTATAGAAAACAAGAATAAGTCTCACATCTTGCAAATAAAGCCCGATTGAGTTAAAATTAATCAACTCCCCCTTTAAATATTTATCCTTATGTTTAAAATCTTTTCTGATTATCACATGATTAATTATGTCGAAGATAATTTTGATTGTTTCTCCCCCTCAAATAATGATCTGTTTTCTATTGAAAGAGTTGTAGTCATTATTTGATGGATCAAAATTGTCTTAGAAAATAATTTTCTGATGAATCCGAAAGATGATTATATTTTTATAAAATCAACACCATCAAAAATAAGATTTCTCTTATTTAAAAACATAAGCGCACAAGAAGCACGGGTTGTGATGCAAAGTAATCACAAGCCTTTGCATGGTCATAAAGTAGACCATGCCCGAGAAATAAATTCTCGTTGAGGGGCCAAGTTTTCTTTTTGAAATACTTGCCTTTAAGATGATTACCAGGTTGCTATCTGAAATAATAGCAAGCCATATGTCCATGTTTCCCTATGAACTTTATTACAGCTTTGTGCATTTGTTAAATAACATTTTCGAAGCCGTAAATATTATATCGAATGCTAAAAGCATGACATGAAAATAATTTTTGTCTTTTCTGATATTTTTTAATTTTGTTATTTTGTTTTTATAAAATATTATATAGAAAAGAGAAAAATCTTTTTGTACTTTTTTTAATGTTTTCATATATACATATAGATATACCGCGAGTAACCACCTTTACTCGTCCTCTTCCTCTGTCAAACGTTTTAGCGTTTCCGGAGACATGCTTCTCATACCGAGCTTTTCGATCAAGAAATTGAATCTTTCTCTTGGCAAGGGTTTGGTAAAGATGCCAGCCAGTTGATATTCCGTCCGAACAAAGTAAAGTTCCACTATTCCATTCTCCACCTGCTCCTTTATAAAATGGTAACGTACATCGATGTGCTTTGCTCTTGAGTGTTGAACGTTGTTGCAGCATAGAGCAATTACACTTTTGTGTTGTAGTACAGAGGAATCTTATTGAATTGAAAACCGTAATCTGTTAGCTGTGAACACATCCATAGGATTTGAGCACAAAACCCAGATAAGGCAATATATTTCGCCTTTGTACTCGAGATCACAGTGCTCTTTTGCTTCTTGGGAGACCAGCTAACAAGTTTATCACCTAAGAATTGAGCGCTTCCTCATGTACTGCGTCTAGTGTCCTGACTCCCCGCGTGATCTGCATCTGCATATTCTGTTAGAGACATACCGGTATCCTTCGAGTACCAGAGACCCATGTTAATGGTTCCCTTTAGGTATCGAAAGATTCGCTTAACCGCATTTAAGTGCTTTTTAGTAGACTTTGCTTGATACCGGGCACATAAGCAGACTGCATAAATAAGGTCGGGTCTACTGGATGTCAGATACATGAGGGATCCAATCATGCCACGGTAAAGTGTAGCATCAACTGGTATTCCCTGTAGATCCTCATCTAGTTTATTCTTTTCCGCCATAGGTGTGTCTACAGAATCACTAGTTAGCAAACCATATTTTTTAATAATTTCATAACCATATTTTGATTGGTTTAGGAAGATGCCTCTGGGACTTTGAGAAATTTGTAATCCTAAAAAGAATGACATCTGCCCTATCATCGACATCTTGAACTTAGTGGTCATCAGATTAGCAAACTCATTACACAAAGCAGTATCAGTGGCTGCAAATATTATGTCGTCAACATAAATTTGTACCAGTAATAAGTCATTTCCAGCTTGCCGTGTAAAGAGTGTTGGATCGACTGCACCTTTGGAGAAATGTTGTGAGATTAGGAAGCTTGACAGGATGTCGTACCATCCACATGGTGCTTGTTTGAGACCGTAGACTGTGTTTTTGAGCTTGTACACATGTGATGGGTTGTCCTGATCAACAAATCCTTCTAGTTGAGAAACATACACCACTTCTTTGAGCTCGCCATTTAAGAAAGCAGTTTTGACGTCCATTTGGTAGATTGTCATATTCTTATGAGCGACATTTGCTACGAAAATACGTATGGCCTCTATTCTAGCAACCGGTGCAAATGATTCCTCAAAATCGATTCCCTATTCTTGTCTGAATCCTTGAGCAACTAGTCTATCCTTATTCTTTAGTACCCTGCCAAATTCATATGTCTTGACCTTATAAATCCATTTTAGTTTGATCAATAACACTTTATCTAGACATGGCACCAATTCCCAAACTTCTAGTCTTTGAAATTCATGAATTTATTCTTGCATTCAATTGATCCATGATGGTTCGGTCATTGCTTGTTTGAAGTTCTTTGGTTTGACAAAAGTTAGGAAGGCATCAAAGTAACACCACATAGCATCAGTTTGGAGTTGTTTTCTTGTAGACACAAAGCGAAAAGGATCACCAATTACGTTTGCTATAGGATGATCCTTAGTCCATCTACTAAGGTGTTTAAATGGAGTGTGGGTTTGTCTCATATTCGATGATGATCCTTGAGAAGTCGAGTTTTCATGAAGTGGATCATCATGAAAAATTAGTGTTTTGGTGATTCTTCAAAACCTTGAGAAATGTTTGGAGAATGTTCTTGTTCTTGTGTTGATGGAATACT
Source organism: Tanacetum coccineum (assembly GCA_026074375.1). Lineage (NCBI taxonomy): Eukaryota > Viridiplantae > Streptophyta > Magnoliopsida > Asterales > Asteraceae > Tanacetum > Tanacetum coccineum. The sequence goes on along the minus strand of BQNB010005444.1, from coordinate 30,676 downwards.
AGCAGATAGAGCATCCTGGTCAATGGGAGTGGACACAGGAGAATCTGCTAAAACCATAACTCTTAGAGCAGCAGCTTCCTAAACTGGAGAAATAGAAATTATTAAAGGATTGAAGTACTCATCGAACATAGGTTGAAACAAACCATCCCAAGCATCTCTATTTGGTGGAATACAAGGTTGTTGAGAAACAGGGTTTGAAACGAGTCCTGAACTGGATGTAGCAGGAGTCATAGAATGAAGTCCAGGTCCTGAACTAAATTATTCAGAAGCCATAACTGTCAGCTCATCGAACGTCACATGAATTTTTTCAATAATTATCCGAGTCCTTCTGTTGTAGATTCTGAATGCTTTATTTACGGGCGCGTAGCTAACAAAAATACCAATGTCATCTTTTACATCAAATTTACCCAGATCCTCATTGTCATTGGTAGAATAACAGAGTGAACCAAAGACATGAAGGAATGATAAGTCCAGTTTCTTATCTTGCATAAGCTCATATGGCGTTTTGTTGTATTGATGACGGATTAAAGAATGGTTTTGGGTGTAACAAGCTGTATTGATTGCTTCAGCCCATAGAAACAATGGAGCTTTAGAAAATATCAGCTTTGTACGAGCAGCTTCTACAAGAGTCCGGTTTCATCATTTGACAATGCTGTTATGCTATGGAGTGCGAACGACAGATGTTTGATGCGAGATGCCAGCATTTTCATAAAATTCGCGAAGAGTCTGATTGACAAATTTGGTTCCATTATCTATTTGAACATTACGGACAATGGCATTCAAACGAACTTGAATATTTTTGATGCATTTTATGATGGCCTCTGGAGATTCATCTTTTGTCCTAAATAATCCGACCCAATTAAATCGTGAGTAATCGTCAACAATCACTAAGATATACCTTTTCCCATTAATACTCGCCATACGCATCGGGCCATACAAATTCATATGCAAAAGATATAGTTTCTCTTGGTTAGTGTCTTTAGCTTTAGGTTGATGAGAGGATTTCTTACTTTTTCCTAATGCACATGCTGAACATAGATGATCTTCCTGAAATTTATGTCTTGGAATGCCTCGTGCAAGACCATCTTTAGCTAGCTTGTTAAGAGTACCAAAGTTGAGATGTGATAACCACCGGTGCCATAACCCGCTCTTAGTCTTTGATGCTTTTGATAGAAGACAGATCGGAGATGTTTTAAATCCTACTAAATATAAATGACAAGTAGATAAAGCACCGAAAACAAGTAAACAAGAATTGAAAATTAAACACGTAAGCATTAAAACGTAAACGGGAATTAAAGAAACGCGACAATTAAAACCTAAATTAAACCTAAAAATGATTTTTTAAACTTTTCCTAATCCTCATTACTACTTCTAAGAAAAAAACTAAGGAAATCCGAAAACAAGGGTGCGTAAAGTAAAAAAAATGAAGAAAACGAGAACGGGAATGAAATCCCGTTCTTTAAAAAGTGAAATTATAAATTTTTAACCCTACGAGAGTAAATTTAAATCCTAAGCCTACAATATGATAAAAGAAAATTTTATAAAAAAGAATTTTATTTTTTTGATTATTTTTCTATTTTTTATGATTTTTAAAAGTTTTAAACTAAATTAATTCAAGAAAAATACTAAACTTAAATTTAAAAATCTAAGAAAAATTTTAAAAATACCTTGAACTGTTAAGAATGCAAGAAAAATAAAAGCTCAAAGTGAGCTTAAACAAATAAGCCAGAAAAAAGCTTAAAAGCACACGAAGTGCTTATAGAAATAATGAGCCAAAAAGATGTTATAAGAATTGAATGTGCACCTTAGGACGTAAAAGTCCCAAGGGCACGTTGGTTAGTGAGGTGTGTGTTGAGGCGTTTAAAAAGGGTTGAACGAGGTTGAGGTCATGGGTTCGAGCCTTGCTCACCCATGACTTTCCTTGTTTCCATTTTTTTTACAAAAACTTTAAAAAGCAAAGTTATAAAACTAACAGAAATAAGCAACTTTTAAAAAGGCAATTTTTTTTAATTTCAAAAATAAGCTGGAAATCAGCTTATAAAACAAGCAGAAACACTTAACCTTTTTAAGCTTTTTAATAAAACTTAAGAAAACCATTAAGCTAAGCTAAGCTAAAATCTAAGTAAAATAAGCTTCAACTACTCTAATTTTAACCTAATAAGCAAGTGCTAAAAAATCATGCTATTACAAATTAAGCCTAAGATGAAAATCAAATTAAGCACTTGACATAAAACTGCATACCAAAACAGACAAAAAGACAACTTTGAGCTTATTTTTAAGCTCTCAAACAGATCCTTATGGAAATAAGCTCTATACCTACTTAAAGCTTGGCTAAAACACTACTTATAACAGCAATTAAAAACTATTTTGAAAATTAAATAAGCAAAGAAAAAGCTTAATGAAAAAAGCTACTAATTACATTTTATCAACTTATTGGTTATTGAATAAAAAAGACAAGTAAGTACTACTTTTAGGCTTAAAATCAGAAATCAAATAAGCTTTTTAATGACAAACTAGCTTAAAACAGATCTAAACTACCTATAAAATATTGGATGCTATGAATTTAAGACTTAATAAAACTACTTTTACCATCTGAAAATTAAGCTTAAATAACAAAAAAAAAACCCTAGGCTATTTGTCTATATTACCCTACTGATGCAGTTGACAAGTTTTTCAAAGCCAAAACTCAAAATCTCAATTGCAGGCTTAAGGACTTACTTCTAGCACTTATAAAACACCAAAACAAAGGCAAAGTTATCAATTAAAACAGCTAGAACAAACTTGAGCCTAAAATGCATAAAAATCTTAAGTTAATGCTTCTTAGATTCAAAAACATCCTACACAAAAACTTTTTATAAAAACTTGATTAAAACTTATCAAAGCATAAATCCTATTCTTTTATAAACTATAAAATGAAGTTTAAAATCAAACTAAAGGACCAAAAGGATCCGGACAGTATTAATTTTTGTTAATATTGTCCTGTCCCAAACACTCCTTTAGAAAGTTAAAACTCATTTTTTAGCTTATAATTCTGAAAGATAAAGCTCAAAATCTAAATACCAGATGTTGTTAAGCTACAATAAGAATTAATGAACAAATTTTAACTACTGAATAAGCAGAAAAAACAATAAAGCTAATCTATTTATGCTTACTATTTTTGGTATTTTTGACAGATTTTAAAACACTTAACTTGCAAACTTAATTCTAAGCAAACTAGTGAACTCAAAAGCAAACAAACAACATTATTAGACAGAATTAAGCTAAATGCAACAGTAATAAGCAAATTAAATAAATTTAAGGCTAATATGCAAAAAATTAAGCTTAGAAATTGTATATTGATAATAAGGTATATTAAAACTAGTAATTATAAAGAAAGTGTACCCTCACACTCTGCTAAATAGGGAGGTGTTTGTCAAATGAGCTTAAATCAAACAAGCTCCAACTTGTTAAGAACAAGCTGGTGGGGTCCAATAAGCCCTTCCCAAACTGGCTTATCTTCCATTTATAAGCTGAGGTACATTTAGGGGAGAAATGAGTTCAAGTAAGCTTAGTTAAGATTTGATGCTTAAACTAAGTGACAACAGCTTAAGAGTACATGGAGCTTATTAAGAGCTTAAGATATTATTTAGAAAAATTCATAAAAGTAAAAATACAATTTTAAAGTAAAAATTCAATTTCATTAATAAGAAAAGGATTACAATGCTTTTAAAGAAAGATTACATTAAGAAAAGATGAATAAGGATGGAAATAAGCTAAAACTACCTACACTAAAACATACCCTCTGTGAGTAGTGAGGAGTGAGCTCTTTTTATTGCCTGGAGAGAACTTCTAGTTCTTGAATCTCGCTCCTTTTGCCTTTGATTTTGTCCCTTCAATCTTTAATCATTGGATGTATAACTCTTTGCCGTTAGATTGATTCCATCGCACGGATTGCCAAGTGCAAGCCCATTTGTTAGGAGTTGCTCTTGTGTGCTCTTTTTCTATTGATTTTGTTGTAATTTCCACTTCATGGGTGTGTTTTCTTTGGAGTACTCGGACAGCGCGACCTATTCTTTTGAGTAGATTGCCAATCAAAGGCTTCGATGATCATTTGCAGTGCTGAGGTGTGCTGTGGTACTAAGGCATCTCTTAGGCCCATGTTGGATTGCATCTTGAAAGGAATTTTACCTAATTGATTTTGAGCAGGGTTAAAGTTGGGACGAAGGGTGAATAGTAACTTCACCCCTTCGCGCCCTTTTTTTACTTATAACGTTTTTGTGTTTGACCCGGTTTAAACGAGTTGACCTAGGCTTGGTTAATAAAAAGGGATTGGGTCGGTGTTTTATATTGGGCTCAGTTAAGGGGTTTAAGGGTTTTAGTTATTAAGATTAACGACCGGTTATTTTGTTTCTTAATAAAGTAGGACTAACGGTGTTTGTGATTCTTGGGTTTTGGGTTGAATTTTTGATTTATCATTAAGGGTTATTGGGTATTTTGTGGGTCTTGTCTTTTTGGGGGGGGGCAGGTGGGAGGTGGTCTTTTTTGTTGTTTTCTTTTTTTCTTTTTCTTTTTTTTTTTTTTTTTTGGGATTTTTTTTTTGTTGTTTTTTTTTTTGACAAGGGTTGGACCCCAAGGTTGACTTTGTTGACCTTTGCTAGAAACTCCCGGCTCTTGTACACTCTATCCGTTCTCGTGTTCGTGTTTGTCCGGTTTTGGCCGTTTTCTTGTGTTATTTGCAATATTCGTACCTACACATCACAAATGACAAAACAAGCAATATACAAGCACAATTTGCACAATTTGATCATTATATGGCCATTTTTGATATAAAAAAGATATGTGATTTCTCACATATCAAAATTCCCCAAACTAAGTGATTGTCGTGTCCTCACGCAATATTATATGCTCTTAAAAACCTTTACCTAAAACTCCCAAAACTAATCCTTTAAAAATTCGTAAAGTCTTTTGTGGGGGAAAGTAAGGAAATCACAGTTGTAAAACACCCCGCTTTCCTATTTTTTTCAAATTTTTTCCATTTTTTATGATTTCATAATTTACAACTTTACAACTTATTCATGTGTGACAGATTGTATTGCTTTTCTTTATTCATGATAACTTTTAGGGATTCTCAGAACAAAAAGCACAAAAAGTGTCCAAATGGATAAATTCATCGTCCCCGACTTTCACCTCTCAAGCCAAGCTTAAAAACAAGATCATTGTAAATTAAAGTTATGATGCTAACACTACTCATAAAAACTAATTGTGTACTTACTTTTACTCCTTATTCCTATTTTCCTGATTAAGGATTTTATTATTATTAGTGGTGACATATAATTATGGTCCTTATTAATAAGTAAACCGGTTAGAATATTAATAGTTTGAAATCTTTTCCTAAAAGAGACGATATGGTGAGAATAAGGTCCACATTAAGGTTCTAATTTTGCATGATTTAGGGGTTATCCTTTTTATTTCATCCGCAACAACTCAACTACAAGTCCAGGGACGGAGGCTTTATTTAGATAACCCTAGAGTCAAAATTTGGCTTTTTTTCTTCTTTATTATTATTATTGTAGCAACATTATTAAACCTCGGTCCTTTAGAAGGCTGCAACATTGGTTGTGAGCCGACAAGATGCAGCAAACATATTTCGACCTTGGTAATTTCTTTGACCTTTTAGAAGGCTGCAACATCGGTTGTGAGCCGGCAAGATGCAACAAACTTTTATCAGTCTCGGATTATTATAACTATGTGCCTTATTTTGAAGACTGCCACATCGGTTGTGAGCCGGCAAGAGGCAGTAAACTTTTATCCAGCCCATTATTTTTTTTTATTATTATTACCTGCCTCCCTTTTTTTAAACGACTGTCACATCGGTATGCGAGCCGACCATGATCCAGAAGTCTTATTTCAGCTTCGGTTTATTACATAATTATTATTATTATAGCCAAATTTCAAGTCCTGTGGTCTTTTAACAACTGCCACATCGGTTGTGAGCCGGCAAGAGGCAGTGGTCTATTTCCCCACAACACTGACAAAACCTCGATGTGTACCTTACTTTCACCAGAAGGAATCTCTACGAAGTGATCTAAGCTAAGAATCACAAAAACCAAAGAAACTCTATTTATTCAACAATTATATAACGTGTATTAAGCTGATGGGAGCAAAAGCCACAATTAACACTTATGAGCCTTAAAGTAATCACATACTATTTCTATGGTTTAGCATCAAAAAACTTATACTCTACTCTATATCTCTTGTTCTTCAACTATTTAAAATTTCTAAATAAAGAACGTGTGAATATTTGCCTAATGAATTAGATGGCACTTTAACAAGTTCACATGAACTGCAACAATCTCAACTCTAATAAATCGATCTTCGCATATTTAAAATCAATTATGGGAACTTGCAAAGAGTTGACTTTGTTAAGCAAGACTTGTGTTTTATAACTCCTTGTATAAAAGATTAGCAAAATCAATCTATTTAAAGTTAAGGAGAAAGCTAAGATATAAAAACCGGGGGTCGAGTTAAATTTACTTTTCATTTCACCAACCGAAAAACCTACATTCGTGTCATACTATTTTTCTTTGTTAATATATATATATATATTTATGAACAATTAAAACTAGATTATTAAAGCTTAAAAAATTTTAAAATTTTTGTGGGGAAAACGGGGTACGTGAGAACAAAGGGCACAGGTAGGTAAGATTCATATCGACAGATTTACTCACATACTAAAACTAAAACATTGTCATTTATGTTTCTGGAGTCTACGGCTTATAACCCTATACTAGAACTAAAAGTCAATGCATAATCCGTGCAATGGAGTAATTAGTATCACAAAAATACTTAAAGCCAGTTTTGAGTATGATAAAAGATAAAATGTTAGTCGATAATAATCTTAGGATATCGGATTTCCCAAAACTAATTGCAAGCAAAGGTAGGATGGCTAGAGTGGACCTGGGGATAGGAAAAGGGAAAAAACACCGAACCTGAGAGTCTTCAAAGATTGTGGGTCTATCCGACAAACAATCACAAGCACAAACAACAAGAATCGATGAGTTCAAGCCTCCTCAATCATAATTAGTTTTCAGTAAGAAGAAAAATGGATAAGCATGGGGTGCCTCCCATGAAGCGCATGTTTTTGGTAACCGAGTCACATAGCTTGACAAGATCCTTGAATTCATTCGTCCTTGGAGAAAGCAAATGGAAAAGAGAAATCTCAATCGGACTTTCATTAATGTTTGGATAAACATTAAATCACATGAAAGTTCCATCCCGATGAGATGCCACCGGCTCTAAGTGGAGATGTCAGGGTCAAAATGGTGTCGTGACTCAGGTGAAGGAGGTAAAAGGAGGATCCTCACCGGGTAGTTGTGATACGGGAGAAATTCCCCAACCCCACTATCCGAATGACAAATGCAAAAGAATCGTCATCTTCAACATTTTGAGAAACATCAATCTCACCTCCACCTGGGTCAAAACGTTCATCTTCATTAAGCTCATCAAACACGGGTGCATCAGGCTCAATGTCGAAGGTAAAACGCTCATACTCAGGAATAGGATCATCATTAAGTAAGTTGTCAAGAAAAACGATATCCCCTTTCGAGTCAAAATCGCTCTTAATACCCGGAGGTATCGAGTCTTCTGGAACAAGAAATGTATCAACCTCCTCTACAACGGGAATAAGAGAAGAGGATGGATTTTCAAGCATAAAAGGAATAGAAGGAGTGAGTTTCAATGCTTCGATCTTATCAATGAGAAGATTGACGTTTAATAATTTCTTACGAAGAATCTCGTCCTTTATTTGAAAAATATCAATATTAATCTCTCCTTCTTCTTTATCAAAATCGTCTTCATCAAAATCGTCTTCATCAATTCCCGGTAAAAAGTGGATACAATAAAATTGATTACCGAACTGAACTCCTCGGAAGATAATCATATCTTAGGAGATGTGATTCGAATTATCCTCGATTAACTAAAGAGTTAATAGTCCAAATTCAGCATCAAAATGATCATTATCACAATACGGCACATCACAAATATCTTCAAAAATACCCTTAAACTCACTTAGGATTAGAACAAGGTTCTTAACACTATACTTTTCCGTTTCCGAAATAGTGTTAAGATGCTCGTCCCCCATACTTAGAGAGTTATCGGGCTCCTAGATCGGTAAGTCGGGTGTGATTTCTTTATGCTTTCTATATATAATAGTATACTCATCATCATCATCATAGAAGGTAGGATGATTCTAACTTGGACTATTAATAAATTCAGATAGTTCCTCATTAATATTTCACACATCTTCAAGGAGTTTACTCATCAATTCTTGGATATCTTCTTGTTGATATTGCTTGTCCGTAAAAGCATGCTTAATTTTGGAAAATCTCTCCCAAGCTATCAATAACCTTGGTATTTTCCAAAAAGTTATATGACAACTTCCCCTTAAGAGGTTTGAATGGCTTTTTATTAATTCTTGTTCTAGCTTGCAACACTTCATCACTCGTTTCTTGAGGAGGAATGTGAATGACGAGATACTGCGGGGGGTGAATTGGTCAAATCGGAGAAATTAAAATTAGATAAATTTTGGTTATCGGTTGACACTGACAAGTCGCTTTGTGAGGAACCCCCGTAGTTGCTTACAAACAAAGATATTGTTGTGGGAAAACTTGGTGAAGTGGTGAAAAATTATTATCGAAGTTATGTTTTGATCGAAACTCGGGTTCTCACTTGTAACAAAAGGAACTGAGGGCGAACAATCGTAATCATAATGAGCATCGTTTCTACATAACTCAAAAATATTCGTCTCGTACTGGGGTTGTGGAGGGTAGTCGGAAAAATTTTGAGATTCATTGAAAGAATTCGGATTTGGATTATAATCGAATGAATTTCCATCTCTTGAAGCGCAAAATGAACAAAATCCTCCTTTTAACGGGCCTTCACACCCACAACAAGTTACTGGCTTTCCATCACCATAAGTGCAATTTAACTAGTTCATGTAGAAGGTTTAACACCACACTTGCGGAACGTACATAGATAACAAGAAAAGCCATCACATGGTTGTCCCACACCAGTACAACTCACGTTGGTTAAATGACGTCATAAGAAAGAATTAAACAATATAGAGGATAAAAAGAAAGAATTAAACGGATAAGAGGTAACGGAGAATATTTTTGGTTTTTTTTAATTAATATATGAGGAAAAGAAAAACTAAAATAAGAAAGAAAATGATTTTTTGGTTAAAACGAAAATTAAACGTGCACGGTTAGCCTCTTAAAAATTGTACAAGAAAGCGGAGATGGTTGGTAAGCACGGGGCGCTATTTTTGTTAACCCTTCTCCTTTTGGGTGATGTTGATCAAACCCGCCTTAAACTTTCCTTATAGCACGTAATCTAAAGGTGAGCCGTAACAACGATTAACAATTGGTTATTTTTTCATATAAAATTAAAATAATATAGAAGTGTAAAATATTCACAAACGGAAAATAACTTCACGAGGTAGGTTCTTAAAAAACACTATATTCGAAAGAAACACGATAATTGTACACACTTCCCCTTGGCAACGCGGCCAAAAAACTTGATACGCTACGAATACGCTATAGTAAAATATATATATATAGAATTATATATATATTTATTTATTTATATATCTATATATATATATATATATATATATATATATATACTATATATAATATAAGTATATAAGTATATAAGTATATTAGGATGTAAACAATTATAGTATAGTAAGTATTTTCCGTTGGGTTTGAGAAACAAACTTTTACCCAAAGTAGTCTCAAAAACCTCCCGGGTCGTTTTCCCTCGACGAAGTGTGAATTGAGAATCGGTTAAGTCCGTGATCGCGCGTTTTGAATGGTTTAAAAGATTTTTGATTTGGTTTTCTAAGTCCTACTAAATGTAAATGACAAGTAAATAAATGCACGAAAAACAAATAAGCAAGTACGACAACTAAACACGTAAAAAAAACGTAAACGGGAATTAAAGAAAACGCGACATTTAAGCAAGTACATCAAATTTAAGCCCTACGAACGCAAATTTAATTTTTATAAATCCTAAATGATTAAAAATAATTTTTTGAAAAAGAATTATATTTTTTTGATTTTTATTTTATTTATTATGAATTAAAAACGAATTTAATCTAGAAAATTAATTAAAAATAGTAAACTAATCCTAAAAATTTAGAAAAAATAGTGAAAAGTACTTTAGACTTCGTAGATTCTAAGAAAAATAAAAGCTAGAAAATTAGCTTAACCAATAAGCTGGAAATAAGCCCTAAAGGGCTGTAGGCTTATTTGCTTAAACACCCTTAAATAATAAACTGCCCCAAGGTCTAATGGAAAAGACCCAAGGGCGCAGTGGTAAGGGTGTATGGCAGTTATGGTTGAGGACTTGGGTTCGAGACCTCCCAATACGGCCAACCCCTTATCATTTTTTATGCCAAATTTCTTTTTGGAAAAGCTTTATAAGACAAACATAAGCAACTTTTGTAAAATCAACTTTTTAGAAACTTGAAAATAAGCTGGAAATAAGCTACAAAAAGTAGCAGTTTGCTTTTGAAACTGAAATAGAACAAGCTAAATTTGGCTTGCCCTTTTGAGCTTAATAAGCTAAAAAGAAAAACCTAATAAGCTAAAAAAATGACATTCCCTAGACCTAATGAGCACTAAAGACAGAAAATAAACAAAAACTATAAGCTAAAATGAGCTCAAACAAGCTCAGCAGTACTAACTTAGAGTTAGCACTGCTAGCTTATATCCCTAAACTGTTAGTGCTTAGAGAACCTTCAATAAGCACTTAAAACTTAACAAGCTTAACTTTAACTAATCTCCTACACCTAATTAGTACCTGAAATTAAAAATAAGCTCAAATGATGAGCTGATAAGCTCATTTAAGGACTTAACAGTTTGATCAATATTAGGCCTAAAAGGTTTAAAAGTCACTTATGATACAAGAAATAAGTCACAAAAAGCTCATTACAACTCCTAAAAACTAAAAACAGATGAAGTAAGACCACAAATGAATAACTAAAAGCTAATTTTTGAGAACTTTGAACTAAAAAAATGAACTAGAAAAAACTTTTTGAAAAGAGTCAGTACATACTGATTACCATCAGTATGTGCTGACTTTAGTTTTTGGAAAATGGCTGCTTAAAGCCCTACAATTAAGCTAAAATAAGCTGATGAAAAGACTTAAAAACTAGAAACAGATTAAACTTGATGTCTAATAAGCTTAAGTTTGAATTTTCAGCTCCTAAAACATCCTAACTCTAACCTAAATTTGCTTATGAAAATGAGATTTTGAACTTTGAAAAAGTGAGATATGGAACTTAAAAACAGACTAAAAACCAAAAGGGCAAATGTACTCTATTTTTATTCTACTCTACTGCATTTTAAGACTTCTAACAAGCATGGAATTAATACTAATAAGCACCTAGATAAGTTCTAATCAAATAAGCTTAAAAACTCACATAACCTTCACAGATTCAAACCATAGTTTTTATGAACCTTAAAATTGAATTTTAACCTTTTAAAACTTAAAACAACTAACTAAAGGACTTATTATAAGCTAACTAAATCTGACTTAAGACTCAAAAGTAACTTTTAACCTATTTTGACCTCTTTTGAATCTTATGCCAAACACCCCTTTTAAATTCCTATTTCTTAACTCTAAGCTAAAACAGACTTAATGAGGCTTTGTATTGCCTAAACAGATTAAGCATTATGATAATAAAAGACTAATGAGCATTTGCCTAAAGAAAATAAGCATTTATCAAGGAACTAAACTAATAAGATAATATAAACTAAAAACTAGGTTGTTTAACTAAAATTCAAATGACAACTACTTCTAAGCTACTAATTAAGCATATTAAGCTAATATTGAGAAAAATAAGCACATATAAGAAACTATAAGCAAAAGTTAAGCAGATAAGCAGTGTAATAAGCTAAAAATGCAAATAAGCTAAAAAATAGGAAAAGTGAATCATACCAAATCCTTTGCTCAAACAAGGATAATAAGGCTCTAAGAGCTAATCAACAAGCTCTGGCTTGTTATAAACAAACCAGTAAAGTCCAATAAGCTCTTCCCTGGCTAGCTTATCATCCACAAGTTGAGCAATCCATTAAGCATTGGTAAATTTAGGGGAGAGATTTGAGTGAAATAACAACTCAGTTAAGCTTTAAGAGCTTAACTGAAGTACTAGCTAGCTTATTAGTTACTAAGAACTTATTAGAGCTTATTAAAGTATAAATGAGCTTATTCAAATCACATTTGTATTGAAGAAAACTTAAATCAAAACATGAATAAAATGTAACAGACTTTTATTGATTTCAAAAGTGAATTACAAACTTTGGAAAGGAAGTTACATCAAAATTAAAGAAAATAAGCTGAAAACGTTACAATAAGCTAAATAAATCTAGGCTAAGCTAATTCTACACTACCCTACTCCTAGATGCCCCTGTGTGTTGAGGAGAGCTCTCTATTTATAGTGTTGAGATGAACATTCTAGCCCTTCCAAACGCTCCCCCATCCTTTAATCACAGCCATCCACTCATAACCGCTTCTACTCTTCAAATCTTGACCGTTGGATCTTGTGCCACGTGCAACAGCCAATGAAAGGCTTGAGGATCGCCAGCGTGGCATAAGTAGTGTGTCAGAGGTGTCAGTCTGAGCTTCTAGAAGGACGGAGTGTGAGGGTGAATGAAAATTTACCTTGTGTGTGTAGATACGGTGAAATTTGGGGGGAAAGACAAACAGTGTTTTGATTATATAATTTAGGGCGTTGACCCGGTTTAAAGGGGGTTTGACTTGGGTTTATAAAAGGGAAATTGGGCTCGGGACTTATGGATTGGGCTATCGTGATTTGTGGGTTCTTTTATAACTGAATTTGGGCTTTTTAAAGGATTTAGGGTTTATGGATTATTTAGATTAGGAGTTGGGCTGACCCGGCCTAATAAAATGGGTCCGGGTTGGTTCGTAGAGTAAGGGTATGCCTTCGGCCTCGGTTTTTCGTCCTCTTTCCATCCTCGTGCTCGGCTTTGTCCGTGTTTGTCTTTATTTTGTCCTTTTCTTAATATCCGGTACCTGCACATACACAAACACAAAAACAAGCATATACATTGTATTTTTCACACATTTTTGGTTATTTGGGCTCGTTTTTCATGATAAAATGTATGTGTAAAATAGCACATACCAAATTCTCTCATACTAAGGTATTGCCGTGTCCTCATGCAATATTATAAATAACACTTTAGAAAACTAAGAATCTTAATCCTCCTTGATTAATTACCTCGAAAAGTAGCTAAGTATTCATCTTAAGAGATTAAATAAACATTAGCTTTAAAAAGCCTCGTTTTTCCATTTTCAATATTTTTCCAATTTTTTATGCTTTTTCTTAACTTTCCATACTTCAACACTTTGTAACATTGTACTTTCAGTATTCTTTGATAATACTTAGGATCATGGAACAAGCAAAATAAATTCATCGTCCCCAACTTTCACTTCTCCATACTAAGCTTAAAAACAAGATCATTGTCAAATACAAGTCATGATACTAACACTACTCATAAATACTAATTGTGTATTACTTTTCTTACCTTGTTCCTAATTTTGTATCTCAAGATTTTATTTAAGTCATATACCCGAAGGCTCTTTAAGACTTATTTCGATACTTATTAAATCCGAAAATAAAGCAGGACCGTTAAAGATAAAAATTAGCTTCTAACAAAAACAAGCATATACATTGTATTTTTCACACGTTTTTGGTTATTTGGGCTTGTTTTTCATGATAAAAGGTATGTGTAAAATAGAACATACCATTGGCATAAACATATCTTTCATTAATGAAAACAATTCGGTATATATAACCGAATAACCCTATCTTGTAAAACAAGATAAACACAAATTTTTTCCTAACTAAACATGTAATTAATGACTTTCCTAACACAAGGAGACAACATAAATATATTCCTAATACGACATAAAACATTCTGATGTGTCGTTGTGTGGTGTATATTTAATTGATTCAAGTTTTAAATTTATATTTTGCCAACTAAACCAAAAATAACACTTTAACGTGCAGTATACCCGATCGGTAGTAATTTCGTGGTAAGTAGGGTGTCGAACACTTGAAATGAGGTTAAATCTATCAATTTAATTAATAACCTTGTATCAGAATCTAATGTTAATTCTACTTTATTCAAGCCTACGTCCAGTCCCTAGTTCCTAATTCTAACGGAAACGGGTGTTTTCAGCCTGAGAGAATGGCAACTGTTTTTTGTTGGTGACTACAATCAATTCAAGGTCACTTTACCCTACTCAAGCTAAGTAAACAAAAGATAACCGTGCGTACGAAGCAAAATATAAAAAAAAGCATTACATAATAACAATTATTAATCCGATTAGAACATTGGTTTGTTTATTAAGTGCAATGATTTCTTCTCTCGAGGTGGCATATCATTCTTAAGACTTAGGCGTTACATCATCCTAAGACCTAGACACATTAATTAATAGTTAAAGCATCCGCATAAAGCATCCTTATTTGCTGATTATAATCTATCTTATGGATTAAAGTGCCAAATGAGATCTTGTTATACCCTAGCTCATAGAGACTTTACCTACTTACCATTAATGGAAATTCATACACTAGTAGTCCACTTGTCCAACTCATTCAATGGAATAATGAACGGTTACTTGTTAATTATCTAGGTCTCCTACTAGTCAACACGAATCAATAAACTATCCCCCCGGCAAAAAAAAAAAAAAAAATATCCAATTAACTAGTTAAACCTGAAGCGTATCCTAGACACAGATTTAGAAGGACAATATTTGTGTAAAATTATTTAGATGTATAATTACTAATGGAGAGCTATCATAGTCTCAAGATACTACTGGTTCGTAACACTAGATCTTATTGAATAATAGGTCGCATACAAAAGCCATGTAAAACAAGGTAAAAATTGATAAACTAAAGAAACAACATACAATGAACAATCAAGAAAATCAAGATAAACAAATACAAAAACATTCAGATCTTCATAATAATGGCTAATACCAGAAGGTATTAGCCTCCAACATCATAATAATACAAGATAATTATAATACCAGGTAAACTAACCGAGTTAATGAATGATACCAAAAACTGAACGATTACTAAAGTATACCGAATTACACGTTGTCTCTTATGGAATTAATAACGTTGCTCGACCTTTTCTGCTCTTTTTCTCTTCTGAAAATCAACTTTTATGGTTTAGGTATCGAGAATATAATTTAGCACACTTAAAACTCGTTTTTGAGTTTTGTATTTATAGGATTTGGAAGTCGATTCGATATGGCGTATCCAAGGAGTTAGATACGGCGTATTGGGGATTTCTTGGAGTAAGGATCATGATTGATATCTTTTAGAATATTATATTCATTTTATATCTTGAATACGACATGTAGGATCCCGTTTAACACTTCATAACATATAACAATCAGGAATTGAACTAGAAAAGAGAAGAAGAGATGAGTTGTTTTATAGAGAGAGAAAGAAGAGAGAGAGAGAGAGATAATAGAAAAGTGGAATTCTTTTAGAATGAACAACTAACTCTTTTCTAAATAGAAAAGAGTTTATATACCCCGTCGCGTTAAATGACGCGCAGGATATTTAACTAGGACCCGGGCTCGGGTTTTGCTTGGGATTAAACCCGAAACATATACAATATTAGATTAACTATCGAGCCCGATTCCTGATATTATACTATTACAACATTAACTAATTGATTGACCAAGACTTAAATACATAATGAACGAACTTCATGTTCGACTCAATATTTTGAGGCTAACAATCTCCAATAGATTCATTAGGAACTTCGCTAATAAAAATCTGGTTCTAATGTAATGTCTGTTTATCTCTCTCTAATAAATTAGTTGTCTAAATATAGTTAACTTCTTACCATTCTAAATTATGTTTCAAAATCGTGGACTTTGACTTTATTTAAAGTCACCGTTGCCATTATCTAACGAACCGGCTTTCATATGACAACACCGACTACAGAGTGCATTATCTATTCTTGGACCCCTAACTTTTCTTTGTAGGTAATCACAAAGCAAGGGGGAGTCAATCCTCATTGTTTCCTACATATTTGTATTGTAGGCATTCATCCAGGGTAAGGCTTTCCATCTTGTTAAAATCTCTACATTTCTCATACATTAGCTTTCCATTTTGTTTCGACAAAAGTGAGAAGTAACCAAGTTTAAATACTTGTCAAATCACCCAAATATGTTTTGTCCATCAACAAAATGGGGTATATTGTTAATAAAAATTAAACCATTTTAAACAAAACGTATTACCATCAACTTAGACTTAAGGGAATTTATTAATGACAAAACATAACAAACCTCTTATTATCTCACAAACATGATTTCTTTAATATCTCCCATATTTGTAGAAAAACACATGCAAATGATTTCTTTACTATCTCCCATCTTTATAGAAAAACACATGCAACTTGAAAAATCATACAAATTCTTTTAAACCCTAACTTTTAACACAAAATCATCTACACATATTTTCTCATTTAGTAAATAAATAATCAAATGCAGCACAATTCAAGGAAATCTCATAAGAATACACCAGATATCTCAAATTTTTCATTAAAATTCGGATTTTGTTACTAGTAATCTGGTGCCTTAGTTTTTGCCAGCCGGTGCCCTATGTACAACAGCACGGAAGAACCTGGCCTACAGTAAGATTTATTGGCTAAAATACCAAGCCCTTTCCATGTTTTACACACCTTTCTCACTAATCTTCTCTCTAATCAAGCTGATCTCTCTCTCTCTAGCATCTCTTCTTCTAATTCTTGTGTAGGTAATTCACTTCAAGAAAGGAATTGCCAAATACGAGAAATTTTCAAGCACGCATCAAAAGTTCTTATCTTGATTCTTCTTCTTATTCTTTCAAAAGATCATCTTGCAGTGATTAATGTTGTATTGTTAGTTATACATCTAAAGTAAAGGTATGTATCATCGATTCTCTAGTGGTGAGAAAAGTTCCGGTTGATCACCTTTGTAACCTATAAAAGGTTGCTACATCGTTGTGAAGGCTTCTCCGCCAAGTGAAGGATCACGGTGACTAGTTTTTAACAAACCTCCAAGTAGGTACTCGTGGAGTGGAGTAATGCAATGAAGGGTGTCCTTTGTTGCCGAAACCGTGATCTCTTTCTATACTCTATCTTTTCTTTACTCTTACATCTCTTACTTCTTAATTGTCAAACATCAATATCTAGATCACTTCACAAAAAGTTTCAAAAGTGTTAAACAAATCTAAAAAGATCGAAAAATCTTGGAAAAACTATTCAACCCCCCTTCTAGTTTTCCACACTACGCATTATCCTTGTGATTTTGCCAGAACATCTGAGTGATTTCAATCACCATGAAGATGGAAATCCTACTTGAGCCAACATCAAACAAGCTCATGGTAGGTGACTTGTGCGATTCTATATGAATCAAACTTGTGACAATTGGAAAGAAACGATGGTGCGATTCTATAAAAATCAAACTTGTTCCAGGTTATGAATTAACGATTGCTGATAAATTTTTGAAATGATTAACACTCTCGATGTGTCACAAAAACACTTTAGCAGGTGACACGTCGATTGATTTTCAAATCAATTTTTTATTTCAACCGGTGAGATAGTAACTCGTTGGTTCACTCTTATCGTGCTATCTGCTTTGAGACGTTTCGATAATGAGAACATGCTGAGTTTGATGAATCTGATACATATGTGTTGGAAAGATTTGATACTCCAGCTGGAAATCCCGTCAAGAAGATTCTTCTTAAATTGGAATCTACTGATCCCAGGACATCCTCATGTATTCAAAGGTTAACTCCAACCAAACACGGGCCGAATGACAAAGCCAAATCCGATCCCCCTGGCTTTATTGCTACTTTGATTTATTTCAAGGAAAAGATTAAAGATGTTGATGGAGGTACCTGATTCCAGCTGAATCACAAGATTCATAGCCACATGCTCATACCCAACCGACAAATATAAAGACATCATGAAAGCTCAACTACATGTTTTAAGACTTTTGCTACTTTGATACCATACGCCCTTCTTGAAGCGACAAAGTGTTAAAGTTAAAGAAATTTAAGAAAGATGCATTATACAGCTTTTTCAATATTATCAAATTCAAGAAAGGTATTATCAATGTCTTCCATAAGTCACAAGTTCATGATATGGCCAATTACAGATGGCGGAGAGATTATGCTTGGATGATTATTTCAAGAAGCTCAAAGATCACATTCATGTCAAGACAAAGGAACAAGCTCACATCAAAAGTCAATGATCACTACATCAAATCACAAGTAAATGATTGAAGATTAAAGACTACGAGCTCAAGACCAAAGTAAAAGCATAGTATGCTAAGTTTGAATTTTTGTAAATTGGAGTGACCTCCCTTAGGGGGAGATTGTTAGAAATACGGAAAAGTATCGGTCACTTCCAATATATGTAGTCATAGCTCGTAGTAACTAGTAATGTTATGTTAGTAAGCTAACCGGGCCAAAGTTACAATGTAAGCCCATAACACAAGCCCATGGCCGGTTATGCTAGGGATATATAAACCCTCTCCACACATGGGGAGGGTGTTGGTTGTTCATTTGTCACATTTTCACTTAAGCTAATATTATCATTTTTCTTTCTCTCTCTAAGTGTTCATCCAACCATCTTTCTCTCTCTAAAACTCTAAGTGAATCAATCCATAATGTTAATGGTTCCGTTTGTTATAGTTATTGTTGTTATGTATTCTTATACTTTTACTTATGATTCAAGACTCCATATGTTTGTGCTATGAATTTAAAATGATTAAAGTGATTATTTATTTTAATGAAGATTTTTTGATATTCAGATATATAATTTTTTTCTTGTTAAGAGGTTGTGAGATTTGTGAGTGCAGTAAAGATAGCGATGAGGTTTAGGCTGAAATATGTAAATGGTTGAAGTACGTTTTGGCGTAAAAAAATAAATTGGATAGTTTGGAAAATATGGCAGTGTTATGGTCAAGTCCATGGGTGATTTATAAAAATATAGTTGCTGGTCCGAGTTTTAATGAGGGTAAAACGGACGTTTAAAAATGTTTCGAAAGGTTTATTAAGTGCCAAAAGTCTTTGAAAATATTCGTGGAGCTTCTTAATATAAAAACGAGGTTTAGGAATTTTCAAAAAAAATGATAAGTCGTTGCAGTGGTCGCTTCTAAATATAAGCAAATTTATATATAAATAATAATTATATAATATATAAAAATAGACTTAAAATAAAAAAAAATTATATAAATTATATATATGTTGTGTGTGTTGTGTGTGTGATTGTGTGTGTATGTTTGTATATATATGTATATATATATATATATATATGTGTGTATGTTTGTATATATATGTATGTATGTATATATATGTATGTATGTATGTATGTATGTGTGTGTGTGTATATATATATATATATATATATATATATATATATATATTTAGCGAGCTAAGGATTTTGGTTAGACGATAGGGTTTCACTAGTTCGTTTTTGGAAATATGGAAACATTATATAAATAGTAACTTTTCGTAAGAATGTCGTAACATCTTCATAAACTTAATAATTTGTAAAAAACACATTTTTGTTTGACTAAACTAAATGCACAAACATATTATGGTTTGTCTATTTCGATTTATTAAACGTTGTGTGCAACGTTCCTTTATTATGATTATTTATCGTTCTATGGCGCGTCTTTTTATTAATCGCGGTTGGAGCCGTTCATGTGTTATACTTTATCCCGCATCGTTTGCTTGCGGTGAGTTGAGTCATGATTCATCCTCGTACTTCCTTGGTAAGTTGAATACTTACATTCATTAGCCTCGTCTGATATTAATCGTCGAACCTTACAGATATAACTAGACCTGCCCTTAAACATTTAAACCCTTATACAGACATACCTACGCGCCTACACTTTCTCCTTTGATGTTTTCATTGTCAAGAGACTTTCCTTACAACACGTTTATATCAATCACAAAACTTGTAATGATATTTTTCTAAAATACTCATTTTGATAGATTATATATCCTGGTCAAACTCAGCCAAAATTTATGTATATTAAGAAGTGTCGAAACATCGAAGTTGTTGAATAAAGTTATTAACGTCATGTCTAAAACTGGTTTATTAAATCTTAAATCTTTCTTGGTCACACAATCGGCTAACACAAATCGAATCCCGGGACGGGATTCCTCTAAGGGGTGGATAATGTAACAACTCGAAATTTTGGGAATTTTCAATTACTATTTTTTTCCTTTGACTTTTTGGTTCTGACTTGACTTTTTGACTTTTTTACCTTTTACGGTCACATAAAGAACGATTATCGCATAGCCAGTGAATTTTTTAAACGTATTTAAATAATAAATCATAATTATTATTATTATCTCTCATTTACAAATTTATTTTTCAAACTTATTTGACTTGAAAACGAGAAGATATATGTTACTCCTAAGTTGACTTATCAAAAACGACCCGCCAAAATGAGTTATTAATTTTGGGGTATACTAGCGTTTGACATAAAATCATTCCGAACAACTTTTCAGTTTATATGTTACTCCTCAGTTGACTTATCAAAAACGACCCGCCAAAATAAGTTATTAATTTTGGGGTATACTAGCGTTTGACATAAAACGTCATTCCGAACAACTTTTCAGTTTTACCCAAGATCCGAAACTAAGCAGAAAATGACTAAAATAGCCTCGCAAAGTTTTGAAAACCGCATACAACGCGTACCGACACTAAAATAATTAAATTTATATTTAATTATCATTTTTATTAAATAAAAATATTTAATAAATTATATTTTAATATACAAAAGCATTTATTTAAAAAAACACGAAAGTTCCAAAAGAAATTTTTATTTTGTATAAAACAAAGCTAAACCGCGACACCCAAAGGTACCAAAATAAAATAAATAATAATCATTTTTAAATATATTTTATAAAAATAAGTATAAAATAAAAGTCAAGAAAATACTCATTTTTAATGGAAAAATCATTTAGAACGCAATGGCAAAACTTTTGTGTTTTAAATCATCCGTTAACTAGCTTAAACGAGTCACGAACCATTAATTAACAAAAGATTACACCTTTGGTCCCTGTGGAAATAATTACACCATCTACCCTCATCTTTTTGACACTTGTCACATTTATTTTATACTTTTAGATATATATACCCAACCCATTAGGGTTTCACCTCATTTTATCATAACCCTAACACACACACTTCACATCCTCCCCTCCTTATACTTTTCCGGCGCCGCTCCTCTTTTTCCGACCGGATTCCGGCCACCCACCGCGGCCTAAATCATCAACACCATCACCATCTCTACCTTACAACCACCACCCCTACTGCCGCCGCACCACCTTCTCACCACCGCCACCAACTCCAACGCCACAACTACCACATCGTCGGCCATTATCTCCACCAGCCGACGCTACACACCTCGCCACCACCGTCACCACCTTCACCTCGTCATCGCCACCCTCACCATCATCTCCTCACCATAAACCACGTCACCACCACTACCGAAACCACCACAGTCGATCCTCCACCACCTCGGCTGCCACTCCATGAAAACCACCACCACTTCACCATATATTTTTGAGTTTGGATGGTTATGTACTTTTATAAAAACTAATAACAAATATAGTTTGGTTTTATTTGTTTAAGTATAATTATTTTTCTTTTTTTTCTTTTGCTTGATTTAGCTTCGAGGGTGTTTGTTTTGGCGTTCTAACAGCCCCGAAGTGGTGTTTGTTTCGGTGGTTAACAAACCAAATAAGGGAGTTTGGTTCTGTGTTTTATAGCAACCCTAAAGGGGTGTTTGTTTGCTGTTTATATAGCCCAAAGGGGGGCGTTTGGATTTGAGTTTAACAGCAGTTAAGGGTGCGTTTGGTTTGTTGATTTACAACAATTTAGTGCGTTTGGTTTGGCTGAGAAACAGGCCGAGTAGGTGCGTTTGGTTCATTGTTTAATACTAATAAGGGGGTGTTTGTTTTTACTATTTTATTTATTATTTGATCTTGTTTAGATATATATTGAAAAACACGGATATTGCAACATCTACTTGATTAAAGGGAAAACGTTAAATTTAGTAAATATGGAAAACGTTGTATAAATGAAAAGGTCATGTCGAAATTTATATAAATTTCTATACTTAGTAATAATTCACAAGAACATCTATAATTTTAGAACTCGATAAAATGACAAATTTGATATAGTTAAGAAGATTATTAATTGTAATATACAAAAACCGGTAATAAACGAGAAAAAAGAAAAAAAACCCAAAAAACACACAAACAAAAACCAAAATAAAAAAACAAAAAAACCCCTATACTATTACAACGAGATTAACTATTATAGCAAAAACCCGCATGGAAGCAAAATACTAAATTATAAAAGTTATTTTATAAATTCTCGACTAAAAGATAAAATCCTAACTTTTTAGAAAACTATTAAAATGTCCATTTTAGCTAATCCGACACCTGTTAAAACTGTGTTTTACTTATACAAGAACGTATTTTATTAAATTAGATTCTGGTGATTTTCTGAAACGTGTCAAATATTTGTTTCAATTATTTTTCTCACGTTTCTTATAAAAAAACTTGTAAAAAATAAAATAATGCAACTTATTCATTTGTGTTTTTTGTTCTTTATTATAAAAATCACCATATGAATTATATATTTGGTTCCTTATGTTCATATGTAATAAATAAGGAATATATTACATACTTTTGCGTTTTGCTTTGGATTTATTTTATTTTAACCAACCGCCCATAACACATCGTAACGTGAAATCTAAATCCTTTATCAACGTGTCGCGTTGATGTACTCATCCATCAGAAAACCCAAATTCGTCATCCCAAAGTAGTGGGATATAACTGTTAAGTTAAGCTGCATCTTCTTGGTCGAGCCGTTCTGTTTACCGTTTATGTTGTACTTACTAGTTGCCTTTCTTCTAATTGCTCTGCAACATCAAGGTGAGTTTATAGCCCCACTCTTTTACTCGTTTTGAATAAATATTTTAAACTAAGTGTGAGAAAACATTTCTTGTTTTAGTACGTTGGTTACTTTTACTTTGGACACAAGTACTTTACGTGAGAATTTCCCTGTTTACGTGGTTTGCCTAAGTTACCCTATTGCCATGAAGTCCCCCTATCATGAACCGTTAATTTCTTGACCGGAGGACCGGTTGAGGGAGCGCGAATGCTGTGAATAGATCTATTGGGATTGAACTCCCCCGTCCGGGTAGATAACAACGCACTACCATGTCAACGGACGCATTTCATTTGAGGAACTAGGTGTTAGGCAATGCATCTACCGGGGCACCAACTTATAACAACGTATACTTAAGGCTTCGGTGTCATGAGCTTAGTGCAACGTAAATACCCACCCCATTTTATGTGAAGTTATATCTCCTATAACTGTCACATACGTTTTGAAGTCTTGTGGTCCATACTACTTTGGTTGTACGTTTCTGATTACTAAACACTTTTTATGAATCTGCGGGTAAGGCAGTATTCACTAAACGTTTTTAATCCTCATAAATGTTTTACTTAAACCTATGAATTCACTCAACTTTATGTTGACCGTTTTAGCATGTTTTTCTCAGGTGCTTAGCTTTGGACTTCTTGATGTGCTATGTGGAGTCTACGTGCAATATGATACTCTTTCAAGACTTATCAAAATATCATACTCGTTGTCTTTTGAAAACCAAATTATGCTTCCGCTACATTTTACTTACGCTTCTGCAAATGTTTAATTTCCTTTAAATATTGTAAAACTTATTTATTTTTAAACAATGCAACGAGTTATGATTTTCAAAACGTCCATTAGTGGTCGTTCTCTTGTGCCTTGTGTTCGGATTATGATGACGTCACGCCCTCGGACACGTATTCCGTCCAGGCCCCGTCTGGGGGTGTGACATCTAGAAGCACTTTGAGGGGCGTGTGGGTGAATTGGTGATTTACCTTGTATTATGGGTGAAAACGAAAAAGAGGGAAACTGTGAAAACGATGTATAGTGAATTTGACTTGGGGCTTATATATCTTGACTTTTGACCACGAGAATTGGTTTGACTTGGGCTTATATATCTGTTTGGATTTGGGCCTTGTTTAATCCTTTTGGGCCAGGTTTTATATTAAAATGGTTTAGGATTATAGACTTGGATTTATGGTTTAATAGTTTAGGTTTTGGGCTGACCCGGCCCATTAAGTGGGCCCGGGTTGGTCCATAGAAGATGGGCACGCCTTCGGCTTCGGTTTCTTCGTACTCTTTCTATTTTCGTGCTCGGTTTTGTCTGTTTTGCTTTGTTTTTGTCCTTTTGTGTAATATCCGTTACCTGCAAGACACAATTCACAATACAAACGAATACAATGCATTTTCTGTATTTATTGGTCATAATTGGTTTTTTTAGCTCGTCTTATTAGATAAAAGGTATGTTTATTTAAGCACATACCAATGAGAATCAAATAAACCCATTTCTTTGATCTCATATGGCCACAACCTTTTTCGAAGCAGTCAATAATTCACTCGCCTTCAAGATCTTCTCGTTAAGTTCTCGAAAGTATTTCAAGAAAAAACTGAGATATTTAGTTCTTGATTGTCGGTTTTGGGTTTATGTTAAGTATCAGATCCTTAGGTGCTGGTTCTACGTTTTTCCACTATGGTAATGTTGACATCAATCGTGATGACCCGTAAATCATCATCGACCTTGACTTTAGCATGGACATTGATCTTCTCGTCATCATCGATGCCATGGTTGGTTCTATAGATAGATATTTCACGATATGTTAGGTAATGGTTTTTTTATCTATGTGTGAAGAAGAGTTTATTATGTTAAAGAGGTTGGATGTAGTTAATGTTGTTGTCTGTTGTTTTGAAGAGATGCCAGGTAGATAGCTAGTGTTGTGGACATTGAAAAATGATGGTGGTGAAGATAGTGTTTGTTTGTTATTTATAGTCTTCAAGAACCAACTTAAAAGGCACATTACTAAGAAGATGGATCGAAATAAAAAGTCCAACTGAAAAGTCAAATTTTAAACCATTTATTTACACAGATTTAAAAAAAATTAAGTCTTTAAGACTTCACTTATGCCGGGTCTGTTGAGTTTTGGGGGGAAGAACACAGGTTAGTCACACACAGGATAACTTAGGATTAAATCATAAATACTCCATATTAAATATAGTAAAACTGAATCTTATATTATATAAGATGATTCAAGTGTTAGTGAACCCCTTTTTACTACTTTGAAGCAGTTTATTTGTGGTGGACAACACCTAGTAATCAGCGATTATGATTAGTCGCTACAAGATCAATTAGTGATTACTCGCCGATTACATATAATCGGTTATTGATTTATGAACAATTCTATGGTACTAACAACATGTTATACATATAATTTCAAATGTATATAAATGTTCTGATCGTATCAATCCCTAATTACTCCTCATCTAGGCAGATTACAAGTTATAAGGTACTCGATCGCCCACTAGCCAATCAGACATGTTTTTTTTTGGTAAAGGGTTAAGTTTCAATACCCGGTGAATAGACAACCATGTTTTTTATTACAACCTACACTTATTTAGTTCTTCTATGTCAGCTCACGGTTTATTCGGACGCCGACTTATTGAGTGTCCCACTAATCTTAGGTTTACATCTGGTTGTTTGTTCCTTGGCGACAACCTCTTGTCTTAGTTCTTTAAGTATCAACACACTATTTCAAGGATCAGTGTTGTAACACCCTAAAACCGGTTTTTAAGTATTTAATTATGAGAATTCCATTGGAATAGCTTGACTATGACTTTATAAGTTTGAATGCGTTGCGTGATTGGTTAGTCAAACCCCGATAGTCAACTATAAGTCAATATGTTATAAAAATGGGTTTAGAAAGATTAATGTGTCACATTTATAAAAGAATATAACTTAAGGGACTAAAGTTGATAAGTGGTAAATAAGCTATATAAGTTAATGTGGCCAAATTTAGGAGAACTACGACTTGAGGGATCCAAGTTGTCAATTGGCCAAAGATACAACTAAATATATTCTAAGATATATCCCAGGTTCTTCAATAATTTTCTAGAGGGTGTTGGTGTATGTGGGTGTCGGTTTAGAAAAGAAAAAGGAGGGAAGAAGACCTTGATGATGATAGTGATGAAGGATTATGCTTCAAATTAGGAGTTAAGCTTATTCTAACCATCCTTAAAAGTAAGTAATCACTTAATTATTAAGTTAATTGAGGAATTATGAATTAGGATTCTTAAGGAAAATAGGGGTTTTGGGTAATTAATGTCTAAAACCTATATTAAGGTGTTTGTGATTATGGGTTAAGGTAAAGTAATAAAATAAAATCAAATTAGTGATTTTGGGTTATGATCATAGCATGATCATACAATAATTAAGAGAAATTTTGGTTATGATTATGAGTGAATTAGACACCTTGGTTATTATATAAATTATATGTGTTGATGTGTTGTGATAATGATGACATTGGGAGGGCAAATTGGATGATGATGATGATGATGACGGTGGATTAATGGTATACTTACCTTGGAATTAAGGTAAGTAACCATGCTATAATATGTTGTGGTATATGAATAATTATTGTATTTATGTGTATGGATTATTATATGTTTAAGGAGTATGAATTATGAGATTAGAATGGATGTGGCAGATAGGCTTGATAAGCTCTAGTAAAGGAGAGCTTTTGGTTTAGTCATGGGACTAAATAATGTAAGTGTTTTGTTCTTGATAATTATGTTATGATGACTTGTTTGTATGTGTATGTGGTTAATGTATGGTATGTAAATGAATGTGTGAATGGATAAGTATTTAGGTATGTTGTATATGTATGCATTGATTATGTCATGTATGATGATATATTGTATGCGGGTTACTTACTAAGCGTAATGCTTACGGTTTAGATGTTTAATGTTTTGCAGGATCAAGCGAAGAAGGTAATGTGTGGATTAAGGCATAGGCGTGGAAGTACTTGTCGATATTAGACAAGTAATTAAGGTACATGCCGAGCTTTTGAATCAAGGTTGAACCTCCAAGGAGTCTTAATGGTTTGTAAATGTAAAGGTCAAGTGTCAAGTCTTTTGGTTAGAGTTTTATATATGAATGTAAGTAAGTGGGTCAAAATAGTGAATGTAAACGGGTCAAACCGGGGCGTTTAGTAACCCACGTAAGGTACATGTTTTTGGGTCATTAGATAACAAACGATTATGGAAAATAATGTATTATGATTTTTTTAATCAATTCTGGAAAGTTTCATCTAATATCGAGTCCGGGAAGTTAGTTTTTTGTAACAAAATGTCAAAAAATGTGTTTGGTGAGTGTCCAGGAGCAGGGAGCCACCCGGCACGGCCTTCTAGCCACCCGAATGGCCTCCAGCGGGCCTCAGAGCCGCTCGGCTGGCCATCCAGTCGTCTGGCTGGCTTGTCCTGCAGTTTTCGAATTTTTTTTTTGTTTTTGTCGTAAAATGTAAACCGTAAGGAGTTAGAATGAGTTCCTTATATCGTTGGAAATCTCGTGAAGTCTACTTTATGATAATGAAACTTTCAAGGGTCTAACTGTATTGTATTTTAAAAAGTATATTAAGGAATGACACAAGGTTATTCCCGGTCAAGTGTTTCCGCGAAATTTTCGATTTCGGGTCAAATTTTGAGTCTGAAAAGGGGCGTTTCAAATGCGGAAGCTGAGTACTTTAGTCTATTATGACAACATGAGTGTTGTCCACTTCATAACCATTAAATCAACCACATTTCGAGGACAAGACGGCTACCAGGTTCCGATCTTTCATGTCCGTTTAGGATACTAGTACGTATCTTCACCAAAAGACTTCTTTGTCTTCTCTGTGTTGATTTTTGTTTTAGTTTGAGTATTTAGAGCTCTCCAGTTTAACTTGCATATGTGTGTATTAGCGGTTATAATTACTAACAAGCAAGATAGCCCGCGCTTTGCGGCGGGGCATATTTTTTTACGAATCGACTTCGAATGAATATTCAGTAGGAATGTGTCCGCGCGTTACAACGGGCTGACTTGTATATAACACATGTATTTTATTTCACTGAGCATTTTTTTAACAATCACGGAATTTGAATGAGTATTTGTCGTTGGGGCGAGTATAATATTTTTTACTTATTTTTTTAACAAAATATGTGGTATTCGTATTTATTTAGTATGACATGTACCTGGAATCATATACTAAATGTATTTACTTATTAAAGTTCATAAACGTTAACGGGGCTTGAAAGACCAAAACGGTGTGACTTGGATTTTTGGGCGAGCAAACGACTTTTAGTATGTATATAAATATAAATATGAATGCGAAATCTGTTTTTAAATACAGTCGTAAATGGAAAAAAAATTATAGGTTATTTATAGAGCGAACGACTTTTAGTATGTATATAAATATAAATATGAATGCGAAATATGTTTGTAAATACAGTCGTGAATGGCAAAAAAGTATAGGTTATTTATATAATTTAAAATTTCATAGAATTGTACATTTCTGACCCCTGTCGTTTATTTTAAAGCTATTAAGTAGTTTAGGATGTGTTTTAAAATTTTCCTTTTTTTAAATGTATATATATATTAAACTTCAATATTTTTTATAAAATCGTACGTATGTCAGAAGCATTGCAATATTGGGCTCGTTTTGTTCGCAATTCTAAGATCTTTCAACGGGTTTTTTTGATCTGAATGAATCGGTAGATATGTGTTATATATTTGATAAATAAAGTTTATTATATAAAAAAATCGTAAATAGTTAAAAGTTAATGGTACGTTTTGTAAAAAAAATCTATTTTGAGCCGGCTGTGAATGGCAAAAAAGTAGATGTTATTTATATAATTTAAAATTTTATAGAATTGTACGCTTCTGACCACTGTTTGTTTTTTCTATTTATATTAAACTTCAACATTTTTTTATAAAATCGTGCGTATGTCAGAACGATTGCAATATTAGGCTCGTTTTATTCTCAATTCGAAGAACTTTTCGCGGGTATTTTTTTATATGAATAAATCGTTAGATATGTGTTATATATTTGATAAATAAAGTTTATTATATAAAAAAATCGTAAATAGTTAAAAGTTGAGGGTCTATTTTGTAAATTATCTTCTTTTTCTTTATTTTGGGCCAGCAATTTTTTTATTGGGCCGGTTTTGGGCTTATTTGTTCGGCGTTGTAAAACGACGTGGTTCTTGATGAAGAATGATATATATAGTAATATAGTAATATGTAGGGGTGACAATTCGGGTCGGGTTCAGGTTGGCGGGTTCGGGTTGACAGGTTGGCGGATTAGAAAACCTCAACCTAAATCTGACCCATTTAAATAATCGGGTCAGCTATGTCAACCCTAACTTGTTTACACATAACCCGAACCTGACGCATTTATCCCGTATATATACTTGGGTTGGCGGGTTAAATAGGTTACGCGTGTTGAATAGGTTAAATGGGTTTCAGGTTGACCCATTTAACCCGTTTATATATAAAAGTTGGCACATTACACGAGTTAAACAGGTTAAACGGGTTTGCGGGTCGACCCGTTTAACCTATTTAACACATATAAAAAAATATAAATAATTTTTAATTTTAGAAAAAAATCTTAAACGGGTTGGCGGGTCGACCCGCTTAATTTATTCTAAACCCGAACCTAACCTGTTTAATAAACAGGTGAGATAAGTCGACCTAAACCCGACCCAAAATCTATTAGACTCAACCCGAACCTGTTAATTTTCGTGTCGGTTTCAGGTCGGGTTTCGTGTCGGATCAGAAATTGCCAGTAATATGTCCTATAGTTTAGTCCAATATGATATTTTGTGAGGGCCTAGCCCATTTAAGATCCATTGTGATCTCTATATACGTTGAGGAAGGCAAGGGAAATCATTTAACTATTGCTCTATCTCTCATACTAAAAATACTTTAACCAAAATAAACTTAAAAGACTGAAATAGAGCAATAATTCATTTGTTATTGGTAAAAGTGTCATCCAAAATTGTGAAATAAGTCTGAGAATGTGGTCCAAAATTTTTAAATGGTGGGGTTGTGGAGTCATGGTTTCGTTTACTACTAATGAAATGTTACGTCATCAGGGTGGTAATTTGGTTTCATCGAAAAGCAAAGTTTTGTGAGAAGCGGTTGTGTGGGTAATCATGTATTTCATATGAAGGAAAATAAATTGTTGTGTTTTTGAGAAATAGGTGGAGCAGGGTGAAAATTGTTGTTCAAAAGATTAAAGTGAGAGGTTATAAATGGATCAATAGGAGGTCGCCGAAAAGTCATTTAGTGTGGGAGCACTGGTTGATGCCGGGTTTGTGTGGTGATTCTTTTCGGACGGGTGAAGTCACAGATGTGTAATTTGGTCGAAGTCGTGTAGCTGTTACTGTGGCAATGATGAAGTTGTGCTTGTTGAGCGTCTAGTGTGTTTTTTTAGCATATAGCTATATGGTTAGTTGTATAGCATTTAGTGGCCTTGTTAGTTCTTAGTTGTTGCCTTTGTCTTGTTTAGCTCCTCCTGGTCTGTGGGAGTGAGCTAGTGTGGCGTTTAGGTTCTTTTATATGTAATTGCTTTTTTCTGAAAGAAAAAAAAAGTGACATCCAAAAAGTTTCATGCATA
>BQNB010005443.1:42415-102189 GCA_026074375.1 Tanacetum coccineum | reverse complement strand
TAGTCCTCGCGTATGTGACTATGATAAACTATGGTAATTCTGTAATGTCGTCACGTAAAAGTGAATTCCCAACAGTATGTATATGTATGGATATGGTTAGGACATTTACAAAATGTTAAACATGGTTACTTTAAATTAGATGTAATGTATCATTTGAAAACTCAACATCTAATCTTATGAACAAGATCGTTTTGCTAATAGCACGGGACGTATATGACTTGAAAGGGGTTAGGGTTGAAGTCAGTTATTCAAAATTATGTCATGTGGGAAACCCTAGCTCGTGACACAAAATGACAAGCCTAGGAGATCATTAGGGCGCATACGTTTTATATTGGAGATATAGGTTTTAACATGGTAAATATAAAATATGAGTGCGAGCCACTTTAAGGAAAGGAACCCGACATAAAACCTTAATATAACAAACCATATGTCATTATAAAACCAACAAAATTGTTATAATGGCTTAATGGGCTCGGAAGCCCATAACCAAAGGCCTAACGAAGCCTAACGTGAGCCCATAAGCTCAAGCTCTAACAGCTTATGGGAAAGCCTACGCAACTTATACAAACACAAATGGGCTTAATAGTCTTAACAAATGCTAAGGGGCCGAACCAAACCTTTAGAACTTTGTTCAAAACCTTAATGGGCCCAAGAAGCCCAATAACGAGCTAAATAGCTTATGGAATAAGCTGATCAGACCCTAACGATTTTAACAAGTATAGGGACTGTTTTGAACATTCTGAAAGTTAAAGGGCTGATGTGAAACCTATAAGGACTTAAATTGCAACTTTGAAAAGTTGAAGGACTAAAAGTGACAACTTAGGAAGTTAGGGGTTAAAAGTGGAATATAACCAAACTTAAATAAAAGGACTAAGGTTGTCAAACTTGGAAACTTAAAAGTATGTTAAGAAACTTAAATGATTTTATAAATACCTGAAGTGTCGGACTGGACTTAATACAATAAAAGTATTATGATATTTAAAGTCAAGGTTTATCGGTGTATAAACTGTCGGATTAATAAACGTATATTTATTAACGATATCTATCCCTAGTCATATACCTTCCCGAGAGCAAACGAGTAAAACAATTCTTTAAACCAAAATTTACCACCACACAAGTGATAACAGTATATATAATGAGATAAATAAACTAGCATTGTCATGTAGCTTATTTATGTGTTAAAAGTCTAAAAATTTTAGACTAAGACTTGATCGTATTTACATAGGTATTTGACGGTGTGATTCATTGCTATACTTGGATATATATTTATCATTTAGAGGACTACCTTCTAAGGTGAGTTCATAGCCCCATGTTTTACAGTTATTTAAATGATTTACATCTTTGGGGTGAGAACATGCTTTGTTTTACAAATTGGACGCAAGTGTACATTTTATACTATGATTTCGTGTTTGCCTAAGTAGCGATAACCCACTAAGCCCTTTATCATGAACTGTCTATTACTGGATTGTAAGCGCGAATGTTATGAGTAGATCTATTTGGGATTGACATCCCCGTTCGGGTGACTAGCTATCACCGGGAACGAACGTTATAACATGTCGGATTTGGGATATTTCGGGTTAGAACATCGTTCATGGGCATTATTGGCAAATTTATTGCATTCATACATGTCGAGCTTTAGGGTCATGAGCTTAGGAAAACGTAATCACTTTTTATGATGTTTGCATCTGTTGCTTAATCATACACTTAGAAATCTTGTGGTCTTACAGTTTTTCATACATAAACCTATGAATTCACCAACTTTATGTTGATATTTTAAGCATGTTTTCTCAGGTCAATAAGGCACGGGGTGCTCAGATACATTAGGGGTCACTCTTTGGAAAGAGTCAGTACTAAAGATTTAGGCGTATTACATTTTGGGAACATTTGTTATAAACCAAAATCTTTACTTATATTGTCAAACAATTTGAAGCCATGAGCTTATGTAATGAACAAGTATTTTGTTAATCCAATGTATCTTTTTAAAATGACACGTTAGTGGTCGTTCTTATATCTTGTGCTATTGATCTATGAAGTAACGCCCTCGGATATTCAACATTTCACTGCTACCCAGATTTGGGGGGTGTTACACAAGGTGAGTGCTAACTTGACTTGCTAAAGGAACACTTTCATCACAAGTTTTGTGGGATGCTTTGTCAATGACATTTTCAAACCTATCCAATGCTTCAGCAACTTTGTTTAGTAAGTTAGGGAGAGCATCCAAAACTTTAAGTTTGGAAAGCTGATCATTGATGGATGAGACCTGCTTTGGTAAAGCAAGTAAATCGGCTTGAATGTCCAGCTTAAAGTTGTCAAAAGCAGAAACTTTGGATGTGGGAGCTAAAATGGAAGATTGAAACTCCTCCAGCTTCCCAGGAAGTTCTTTTAAATCACCTGGAACCTCAATTCCAGCTTCTCCATGTAAGTACGCTTCAAATCCCCCTCACGCCCAATTAATTTTACATAACCTTAGAGGGAGCTCGTTTCAACTCAATCGATTCGGAAGCACTAAAATCACTAATCTGTTTAGTAGCTTAGTACTTCAGGTTTCATAAGATTTACGAGTAGCACAGTGACTGTTGAACATTTAGAATGAAGATCAAGCAAACCGAAAGCATCATGCAATCTTTAACAATGCTTAGTCATCTCAGCTTGATTGTTCTAAGACTAAAACAAAAGAAATTAGGTGCTTAAGTTCTTGAATTTTATTGACATAGAGATGGAGGAGCTATAGAACTAGAGTGTCTTCCAATTTTCCGTTTGCATCAGATTAGATATCCTTCCTCATCTACACTTAAAACCAAAGTGGGTGTATCATCTTTAGGTGAATCCAGGCCATAACTTCAACACCCGTATCTTGTCACCAGCTTTGATAAATCTACTAGCTTGATTGCCCAGCATCCAGAGCTTTTGAGTAATTTCTAAACACTGTCTTATTCTTGTTCAAAATGTTGGGGTTCCTTTGTAGTTCAGTAACTCATTTGACATTGTCTAACCCATCTCTACAGATGAGTTTTGTCTAAACGACAACATGGTTAGTACCTCAATAATATGAATCAAATAAAAAGTTTTGGGTTCCCTTAATCAATACCTTAGTTGATGAGATAATATATCGATCCAAAGGAAGCCATATTTTTCATGATCAACTTCAGCTGTGAAATCGAATGAGGGATTTGATTGCAATCATGTATGTCTATTCCATTGTTATGGATGTGTATATGTGATTTTGTCACCCTTGTTGGTGTAATGCTTTTGGGTAAGGATTGCAGGATGATTCACCTTGTTAAACCTGTTTGTTACCTATGTTGCCTTTGAGACTGTTTAGACCCTAATTCTAGCTGGTGGAGATTTGTGTACTTTCCAAGCTTATGATAGAATACATGTTATGGCTGTGCAAGCCTGGTTTTAGAGTTGAGTGAATTTTGATCCCCTTTTAGTGAGGTGTTCGGCTTTGATGTTTTCTAGCATAAGTACATTATAGATTCATTTCTCCGAGAAAAATTAGGGAAATATTTTTATGAATTATTCTAACGGGTCTACTTGAGGGCAAGTAGAAGTCAAGTGGGGGGATATTTGATGACATCAAATATTTGATACTTTTTAGAGTCGAAATCCCCATGAAAATGCTTGCAAATATCTTATAAATACTTGAAAATGATACTTAATCACTTATTTTGTTGTTTTTAGGAAAAACGCAAGCATTTGGCAAGAAACATGAGAATTAGACTATAATATCAAGATAAACAAGGCATTGGAGTTTAGTGACGTGATTAATAAATGCTTCTACGAAAGAATAATATATATGAAGCTATCCACTTATGATTTGGAGTTACTACAAAAGGCTCGTGAAAGAATTATGTGAAGAAACAAAGCCGGAGAAGAAATGCTCCTGATATATCTCGGGAAATATGCTATAGTATTTTGATCATAACTTCTTCATACTAATTCCTTTGAAGTTGATTCAAGTGGTCTTGAATAGAGGAAAGTGATATCTACAACTTTCGTGCTTTGGGTTAGAGCCGGATCACAACCGACGAGCCACAAGAATGCAATTACTACAATTTTAGAAGTGTTTACGGTGTAACCTTACAAATAGATTACGCCATAAACTCAACATTACGCTATAACCACTTATGTCACGCCATAAATGCTATGTTACGCCATAACCACTTCAGTTACGCCATAAACACTTATGTTACGCCGTAAACCTTCCATTTGGTTACGCCGTAAAGTCTATTTTGCCTATACTTTGGAAAGTGTACATCAAAAAGGTTACGAAATCGGTTACGCCGTAAACCATTAGAAACCTATAAACATGGGCCGAAATCAGCCTCATTTGGCATCCATTCTCCCTCCAATCTGAGGGGACGACTAGGACATTATCCCATGTTATTTTCCAGCACTCCACAGCCATCCTCGAAGAGAGAAGTCAGTCCAGATCATCATCAGCATACTAGTTTGGTTCGATTATCATGTTTTCATTACTTTCATTATTTGACCGTGATATTGATTGTATGAATACCATGTTCAGCTAAGCTTTTCTTATTAATTATCATTATGATTCATTTATCTCTTGTTAATATTGGTTATCTGTTTGGTTATATTACTTTGATCATAAGAATGCCGAATATGATGCTCTTTTACCATGACCAGTGGGACACAGTCTCGGTTACTATGACTTGTAGGACTGGGCTTTTGTGAGATAATTAAGGATTTGATGACCATTCGATCCTGACTTTCCTAATTAGTAGAATCATTGAATCATTATGTTAATTGAGAAGTAATTAGGACCACACCTCCTTCTCTTCAATCATACTTAGTTCATTTCTTTAAAGTTTTCATTCTCTTACAAATCAGTTATTCTGAACATCTTTTAAACGTGACAACCAATTTAAACTCAGATTTATAACCGCCCTTTAGCTCTTGAGGCGACCTTGCATTTACCAAAACAACACTACTCACGATCGGATTCTCTGCCCGTTAGTGCGTTTTTAAGGTGAAACGAGTTTTATAAATTTAAAACTTGGCTTATAATTATTTAAAACAATTTACGCATCAAGTTTTTGGCGCCGCTGCCGGGGAGCTAGTTAGGTTTTAAATTTGAGTTTTGTATATATTTTATTTCAGTATTTGTTTCCTTGTAATAACATAATCTACAGTTATCTCTTGTTTGATTTTCAGGAAACATGAAAATAGAGCCTAACATTGACAACATGACGATGAGCGAGTACCTTGAGTATGAAGTTGCGAAAGAAAGGAGATTATGGGATGATATTCGATCCAGAAGAAGTCCAACACATTATGATGAGGCGGATTTTAGCTCTTCTCACCGGAATAAGAGTAATACTTTTTACTATCCGTACTCTCATAACATTCCTCCTCCACCTGTTTAATCTTATCCTAAAAATTATTTAGTATCTACCGAGGTAAGCAATGATGTTGACATAGAAAACATGACTATAGCCGAATATAATTAGTACGTTGCTAAACAAGGCCTAGATATAAATACGCTAAATAATTACTCAAATGGCTTTACACCCTATTTTTTCGCTCAACTACCACACACACCTAACACTCTTGTGGATAAGAAGGATTCTGACCTTGTTAAGATAATGTATGACTTATTTAGAATTGGAGATGAAAACTTGAAGCGAATGGAAAATGATATAGATCAGGATAGTAGTTGTGAGCAGGATGATGATTCAGAGGATGATCAGGAGGAAGATGGTGATGACAGGGATACTTTTGATATGTCGGATATTACGGTTGAAGACATAGAACGAATTAGGCAATTCCTTACACCTAATGTTCCTGAGGTAATAGAAGATGTTATACAACCTTTGATCCCAAAAACCCTACACACCACACCACCTAATGAAGATTATGTAACACCGGCTACTAAATCAATATTGGACGAACTTTTAGAAAAATTTGGAGATGAGATCTTGAATGTTACCATGGTTGATGAGGGGTCTGATTTTAATCCTGATAAGGATATAGAGGAGCTTGAAAAACTTCTCGCTAACGACCCTAAGCCACATTATATGGAGATACAGGTGAATTCAGTTATCATTAATCCTAAACCTTTCATTCATACTCAACCAATGAATCCCTTATACAAAATATTTGAATCATACAATTCGTCAACCACACCGTATAAGGTGGATAGGGAAATGAAATCGCCTTTCAGGTATGGTCTTAAATTACCATTTCCCTACCCCATAGAAAATGAGCATCCGAATGATGTTTATTGCTACTTCCACCCACACTTGATCCCAAGTGAAGGGACGGACACCTTATTACTTAGTAAATAAGGGTGGAGTTAAGCTAGAGACTCGAACAAAAACAAGAGCTTCACGGGAGGCAACCCATGCCTAACTTTAAATTTATGTTTAGCTTAAATTAAATTCTACGTTTAGTTGGTTTTGTATGATTCTAACTTGGTTTTGCAGCTTCTCTATATGAACGAAATTCGAGGTCTCCACGACTCGTTTTAAGTGGTTGCTGGAATACAGCAAGGTATGGCGTAACTATAATGATTACGGTGTAATTAATATTGTTACGGCGTAATGTCTCATATGATTACGCCATAACAGGATCTAATAATTTTTCAAAAATTTCCAAACCATATTGTTACGGCGTAACTCATTCAATGGTTACGTCGTAATCCCTTCCTGCAAATCATTAAAATGTTTAAAACTTTACAAAATCGTGTATATTGGTAAATGAACTTTGTGGGTATGTTCTCTGGAAACCCTCACAAGACTTCACTCGTCCACTTAGGCCACCAAGTGGTTTAAAAGGCTTGTTGCATACGCTAAATGCAACCGTGATTCCTACGAAAGTGAGTTAGGAATGTATTTCTATCTTGTACATTTTGGTATCTTTCTTTTTGCCGGATTTATGCTTTTGGTATTAGTTTTCCTGCATCTATTACAGGTTGATGCACTTGGAGCGATGCTTGGTTGATTCTTGGCTATAGGAAGGCATTTCAAATTCGAATTAGTTAGATATCATGCCAAAGATGATGATGGGATATTTGTGATTATGGATGTTGCTCGAAGAAGCAGACTTGGAGCATGGCTTAGAGCATGCTGTCTCTTTATCATACCGAGCAAATCTAGGGGAGTCTTTCGTTCTAATTCTACTCTTATTTCATAAGTTTCATTTTCTTAATTGTACAATAGGGACATTATACAAACCAAGTAGGGGTGGGAGTAGAATTATCACTTGACTAATATTTGCCTTTGATTTTCTAGTTTTCTTTGAAAAATTGTGCCAATCTTAAAAATTTTGACATGTTTTTTCCTAATAAACAAGAATTAATCTTTGACGAGCGCACTATAACCCTTTATTCCAATTGGTGAGGTTAAGCCTAATAATTCTGTTTTCATCTATTATATAAAAATCCACCAAAAATATGAGTGTGCTAGTAGTATTGTAGACTTTAGAACTTGGCTTGTACATCATTTCAAGACCTAATTGATTAGTTGGAATAGGCAGTTCAAGAAGGCAACATATTAGGAATTCACCCAAATAGCCTTTATGTGTGTGTTTATCGACTTGTCACACTGACTTGTCAACCTCCCCGTGTAAAACCCTTGTTGCACTCAATGTTAGTGCAAGATACCCCTAGATCACCCTGTTTAACCTATCCTTGTTTACACCAAATATGTTCGTTACACCATTTCACCTTAGCCTACCCTGTAGTCTATTTTTCTTTGTGTTGAAATTTCTGGCTACCTAAGTACATGGTTCGGGGAAAATGGTTTGAAGATTAGCACTTTCGTTGATGACATATTATATTGATCATAGAAGACCCCCCTGGTATTGTCACTTTTGATACTATTTATCTCAAGTGGGGGGATGTGTTGTTTATATCCAGAAGCAAAAATAAAAAAATTAAAGAAAAAGGTGGTGCAACTATAAGCTACTTAATGTAATAGCTCCTGAGGTCGATTACGTATTATAAAACCGACTACGGGTGGTGCAACTATAAGCCACCTAGTGATGAAGAGGATGGTGCAACTATAAGCCATCCTAGATTATGGGTTAGCATACTCCGCAAGATTAGCTAAACCATTGTGAAGATATGATCAAGTGTTCACACTAGAAGACTTAGACTATGGATGGATAGTAGCCGGTTATGAATACCTTAGATCTATATGACTATTTGTTTTGTGTTTTTATCTTAACAACCATTAAATGTGTATCCCATGTCTATCCTAACCCTTTATCACCCAATAAACCAATGTCACCCTTGTTGCCTTTAAGAGCTGTTTAAACCCTAACTCTAGTTGGTGGAGATTTGTGTACTTTCCAAGCTTATGATAGAATACATGCTATGACTGAGCAATTGAACGATCACCCTGAAATGAAACACTTAGATTAGTAATGAAAGTTGAGTGTTTTCGATCCCCTTTTCGTAAGGTGTTCGGCTTTGAGGTTTTCTAGCATAAGTAACTTATAAATTTATTTTTGCGAGTTAAATTGGGGAAATCTTTTTATAAATTATTCTAACGGTTCTACTTGAGGGCAAGTAGAAGTCAAGTGGAGGGATATTTGATAACATCAAATATTTAATACTT
The DNA here is from genome assembly GCA_026074375.1 of Tanacetum coccineum. NCBI lineage: Eukaryota > Viridiplantae > Streptophyta > Magnoliopsida > Asterales > Asteraceae > Tanacetum > Tanacetum coccineum. The sequence continues at coordinate 93,604 of BQNB010005443.1, read as the reverse complement.
TTTAGAGTCAAAATCCTCATGAAAATGCTTGCAAATATCTTATAAATACCTAAAAATGATACTTAGTCACTTATTTTGTTGTTTTTAGGAAAAACGTAAGCATTTGGCAAGAAACACGAGAATTAGACTATAATATCAAGATAAACAAGGCATTGGAGTTTAGTGACGTGATTAATAGATGCTTCTACGAAAGAATAATATATATGAAGCTATCCACTTATGATTTGGAGTTACTATGAAAGGCTCGTGAAAGAATTATGTGAAGAAACGAAGCCGAAGAAGAAATGCTCCTGAGATATCTTGGGAAATGTGATATAGTATTTTGACCATAACTTCTTCATACTAATTCCTTTGAAGTTGATGCAAGTGGCCTTGAATAGAGTAAAGTGATATCTACAACTTTTATGTTTTGGGTTAGAACCGGATCGCAACTGACGAGCCACAAGAATGAAATTACTACAATTTTGGAAGAGTTTACGGTGCAACCTCACAAATAGATTACGCCATAAACTCAACGTTACGCCATAACCACTAGTGTTACGCCATAAACTCTACATTACGCCATAACCACTTCAGTTACGCCATAAACACTTATGTCACGCCGTAAACCTTCCATTTTGTTGCACCGTAAAGTCTATTTTGCCTATATTTTAAAAAGTCTACATCAGCAAGGTTACGGCGTAAACCAACGAATCAGTTACACCGTAAACCATCAGAAACCTATAAATAGGGGCCGAATTCAGCCTCAATTGGAGTTCATTCTCCCTCCCATCTGAGGGGACGATTGGGACATCATCCCAGACCATTTTCCAGCACTTCATAGCCATCCTAGAAGAGAGAAGTCGGTCCAGATCATCATCAGCATACTAGTTTGGTTCGATTATCATGTTTTCATTACTTTCATTAATTGACAGTGATAATGATTGTATGAATACCATGTTCAGCTAAGCTTTTCTTATTAATTATCATTATGATTCATTTATCTCTTGTTAATATTAGATATCTGTTTGGTTATATTACTTTGATCATAAGAATGCCAAATATGATGCTCGCTTACCATGGCCAGTGGGACAAAGTCTCGGTTACTATGACCTGTAGGACTAGGCTTTGGCGAGATAAGTAAGGATTTGATGACCCTTCGATCCTGACTTTCCCAATTAGTAGAATCATTGAATCATTATGTTAATTAAGAAGTAATTAGGACCGCATCTCCTTCTCTTCAATCATACTTAGTTCATTTCTTTAAAGTTTTCATTCTCTTACAAATCAGTTATTCTAAACAGCTTTTAAATGTGACAACCAATTTAAACTCAGATTTGTAACCTCCCTTTAGCTCTTGGTATGACCTCAGATTTACTAAATCTACACTACTCACGATCGGGTTCTCTGACCGTTAGTGCGTTTGTAAGGTGAAATAAGTTTTATAAATTTAAAACTTGGCTTATAATTATTTAAAACAATTTACGCATCACCGGCTTGACGAGTGGTTTTGGGAGCTTGAAATGCCACTGGCTCATTTGCTGAGCAAATAGCCAACATGTGGTTAGTGAAGGGAGGTCCTTCAGGTTGGTCTTTCTTTAGTGCCCACTTGTGGACACTGAAGATTGGAGTGAGATTTGGTGTTGCTTTATCATTTTCATAGTCTTGCATTTTATACTCTAGTAACAAAGATATAAACCTTGAGTATGGAACAACCTTTTCCCTATGTTTCTTTTTCAGCTTTAAAAGTAGGTCATCCCAGATTAGCTTTGCAAAATTTATGTTTACCTAATTTTCTAGATAGTAAAGAATCATAGCATCCTTGTTTGAAATCTGATCATATCCTCCAGTTTTGTCCCCTCTACATTGAATGATTTGGGCCATGAGTAACCTCCACCTAAGAGGAAGAAAAATCTTTTTGAGAGTTTTTGTTGGTTCAATTAGACCAATGTACCCAAATGTTGGGAAAAATTATTTGACCAACTCTTGGGTAGGTGGCTCATCATACTCTCTTGAGTGAGAAAGGTAATTTGCCCCAATGGCATTTCTGAAGGAGGTAACACCAACTTCACCTTTAGTAATCCCAATGGGAGATGGAAAGGACACTTCAGTTTTAGGGTTTGAGGTGGCAGTGTACCAAAACTCAACAAGGTATTCTTTGTATTAATGGGAAGGAATTTTGGTAAAGGGCTTGTGAAGACAACACTTAGAAATGAAATCAGATACTACTTTGTAGTAATCTGAGTTGTTATGTTTAGGATAAAGAAGTGCAACTTCATTGTTAGGTTTGATGTTGATTAGGTCTGGATTATAATCAACTTGTGGTGTAGGATCAAAAGTAATGGGAGACTCTGGTGATTCTGGTTGATCCTGTTGTGGTGGTGGTGTTTGTGGTGGTTGTTAAGGGATTTATTGTTCTGTCATTGTTGTTTTAGATAAGGGTTTGATGATTTTGATTGCTGTAACAATCCGTATTTTCAGGTCATTTACGTCAATAAACTCTCAACTATTTACTTTGAGCATTTACGCGTTTACTTTTAATTTCAACCGTTAAGTTAAATCGTGTAAACGAAAAATCAACAATTAACGTAAACCGGAATTAAACAAATAAAAGTTTACGTCAAATATGTGTTATATAATTATTACGAAGATAATTTATAACTTTTCGTATTTTATTTTTATACTTTACGTAAAATGATTACGTTTCGCAATATTTAACATTTATGCATGCATGTAAACTCCAACCAATCGGGTTAGAGTTATTGGGCTAACAAGCCCAATAAGCTCCAATAAGCTCTCCCGAGCTTTATTTTCAGCTTAACTGACTTAAATAAGCATAATGAAGGCTTTTGTGCTTCTAAAGTTCAAATTGACCTTTGATGTCTTATTGGACTTAAACGGGGTCAATAAGCGCCCAATAAGCTCAATAAGCAAAAATAAGTTCATCCGAGCTTATTTATGGGCTGACAACAGCTTATATGACTTATTGGAAAGTAATAAAACCAATTGCCACTTGTTAGAACTTAATCGGGATTAAAATGCGATTTTTACAAGTTAAGGGACTAAAAGTGTCAATTTGCAAACTATAGGGTCAAAACTGTCAATGACTGACTTTGTAAGGTTTGAGGACTGTTTTTTTGGTCACTTTTGGAACTTAAGGGGCTGTTTTAAACATATAAGGACCTAAAGTGTAAATTGTGTAAAGTTGGAGGACTAAAAGTGTAATTATGAAAACTTAAGGGTTTGAAATGTAAATAGTATATATGTCATACACCTAGGGGCTGTTTTAGTAATTATACAAAACCTAAGGGTATTTTATAAACAAAAGTGATTTCATAAACACTTAACATATCGGACAAATTATATTCGGGTAATATACGAGTTAACTTACAATTTTAATAAATACGAATGTTTATTAATAACTTTTATACGTATACAAGAACGGATGAGATCGTATACCTTCCACAAGGGGCTATCAAACAATTTCAAATACATTAAACATGTACACCACCACACAAGTGATAACAGTATATATAAACTAGCAAAATTATTGTAGTTTATACATTGAGTATTTAGCCTTAACTTGTAGACTAAGACTGGCCGTATTTACTTAGGTACTTGACGGTGTGATTCATTGCTATACTTGGATATATTCCTTGCCCATTATATGGTTGATCCACTCTTAATATAGTTCACATCCATTTAATATACTCATAGGGGCCTTGTGATAGTCTTCATACTACCTTACTTGTGCGTTACCTTAACAGAACATTAAATAGACCGCGGATTTGTGTAATTCGTTCATGACTTAGAAAATAATTACATAGATCATCACAAGTGTGACAAAGCAACAACACTAGGAGAAGCAATCTAAGGAGTAATACATGATTAAATAAACACAGTCTTTTATTATATTGTTATCAACAGTAGCTTAGATTTATAATTAGTTTAATATCTAAAACCAACCAACCTCTCAAATATATGATTTACTTGCTTTCCATAAAACATAAAAACACAAAAAGAATCTTCTCTCAACCCTTAAAATTCTAGTAGACTATGATCAAGCCTTCCCAACCTATTCCCTGAGTGAACGATAACAACCCCCTGAGTCTTGCCTATACTACTACTACAATGATTAGGTGCTCTGCCTAGGGAGTTGTAAAACTTCGTGTAGAAGTCCTACGACGACCGCATCAACATTATTAATAAAGCAAGGTAAAGTGAAACTCCCTGGGTCTTTCTCCTTTCGAGGTATAGAATTATTGATATGTGAAGCTTCAGAGTAAGCTTCTGAGAATTGTGGTCTATATGATCCCTTCTTTTCTTCACAGTAGTAACCATTCAAACGAATTTGAAACAGAATCGTTGTTTGTCTTGTCTCGTACATCAGTGTATGGTTATGTCCAGTGGATACGACATATTAGGAGGATCCAATACGGTGTATCGGGTATGAATCAGCTTTAATAGTAGTCGAAATCGACTTGACTTGATCTCTCGGGTTTGCTTTAGTAGAGCTAGGTAGACTTTCAAATCTTCTGTCCTGTAGTACCTTGCTTATTTCCCCGATTTGAATCTCCAAAGTTTTAATCGATGCTCCTTTGTTTCGAATGGTAGCATCCGTTGAAGCTCGTATTTCTTTAATCAAATTGGACTTTTCTTCATGTCTCTTTGCTGATTCACTCATAAACTTGCTCAGGGTATCTTCCATAGATTGCCTTCGTTCTTGGTACGAAGGATTCACATTGTTCCTTTGATAGAATCCCGGAGCTGCTGCTCTATATCCCTCTCCATGAAAAGGTCCACCAAATTACGCGTAGTAAGCTTCTTCGAGGGTTTTCTTTCTTCTTTGAGTGGGAAATCTTTGGTGTAATGGGGTCCTTTGCATTGTTCGCATCCAACTTGAGCAGCATAGACTTTTTCATTCACTTTCTTGATCTCTCTTCCAAGATTATTGAGTTGTGCTTGTATAGCTGCCAATCCGTCAGAAGTTTCAGTACTTCTTGACCTAGATGTTCCATTGTGCCATTTTTGAGAGTATTCAGCCATTTCTTGGATGGCTACCTTTGCATCAGCAGTAGTCTTTGATGGTATTGCACCTCTTGAATCAAGAATCTGTCGAGTAGGAATTCCCAATCCATTATAGAACAAGATTACCTCCTGCATCTCTGTTAAATAGTGTTGAGGACACTTCATCAAGAGTTCTTTAAATCGCTCCCATGCTTGGTAAAGGTTTTCATCTGGTTCTTGCTGAAAGTTGTTGATTTCCTCCATCTTCTTTGCAGTTCGAGCAGGTGGACAATATTTGTTCAAAAATTTTGTTTTAAGACCATCCTAATTGTAATTGAACCAGTTGGTTCGTTTCTTAGCCAACGGCTTGCGGCTCCAGTCAAGGACATAGGGAATGCTCTAAGCATCACTTGGTCTATAGTAATATTTGGAATGTGAAATAGATCGACGATCTCAAGAACTTTCTTAATGTGTTCGTTCACATCTTCATGATCCGAACCGCTGAAGGTGTTAGTACGTAGTTCCTTGAGAAATTGGCCCTTTAGTTCAAAGTTATCCTTGTCTTCAATTTTGGGCCTAGCAACCCCCGATCCATAGTCAGCTCGGGTCTTGCTCATGTATTGCTCCATAGTTTCCGCCATTGTTTCCGCAACTTCTTCCTCTGAGTATTCTTGGTTACAAAATAAATTGAAATCAGGCGATCTCAATTTGTTAAGACTTAGTGTCTTGAAGTGTCTCCTAGATGATCGAAATTCTCGTTCCGGATCCTTGAAAGGTGTGAATAGTTTGTTCGTTGAACTCCTTGTCATGCACTACCTAAAACAAGGGATAAACAATCAGTACGATAGGCTCTTTAGGATAAAAAAAATTTAGCACGGAAATCAAATATGAAAACTCAAGATTATGATTTTGTTTCAGTTGATCGATATGCCGTATTCAATAGAAGTGAATACGCCGTATTAATCTTTTGAATGAATACGTTGTATTGGATAGAAAGTTGGATACGCCGTATCCAATGGAAGTGGATACGTCGTATCGAGTTATCGACCAGAACAGTGTATTAGCAAAACAATTAAATTAAACACATAAATATACAAGCAAACAATTAAACTAACAAATATACAAAAATATACATAATATACGAGAATATACACTAATCTAATTAACACTACTCCTAAGGGACTAGATCTCAATGTTAAAACCAAAAATATAAATAAAAATTCAAGATTAAATTTCACTCCCCAGCAACGGTGCCAAAAACTTGATGTGTCATTGTGTGGTGTATATTTTTATGATTCAAGTTTTAAATTTATATTTTGCCGACTTAACAAAAAACAACACTTTAACGGGCAGTGTACCCGGTCGGTGGTAGATTCGTGGTAAGTAGGGTGTCGAACACTTGAAGCGAGGTTAAATCTCTCAATTTATTTATATCTTGTTTATCTAATCTAAGTTAATTCTAATCTAAGTCAAACCTATGCTAATCCTATGTTAGTTCTAATCCTAATTCTAACAGGTAAAAGGGGGGTTTTCAGCCTGAGAGACTGTCACGGGTTTGGTGGTGACTACAATCATTTCAAGACACTTTAACCCGCACAAGCAAATTAACAGAAGATAAAATAGCGGTCGAGCCTTATAATAAAAAACTGTATTAGCCATCATTAATCCGATTAGAAGTTGGTTTGTTTATTCAGTGCAATGATTACTTATCTCGAAGAGGCATATCATTCTTAGACTTAGGCGGGACTTCATCCTAAGACCTAGACACATTAATTCTGTCACAATTAAAGCATCCGCATAAAGCATCCTTATTTGCTGATTATAATCTATCTTAGGGATTAAAGCAATGGTGATCTTGTTAAACCCTAGCTCATAGAGACTTTACCCACTTACTGCTTAATGGCAATTTATACTTATGTAGGTCCGCTTGTCCAATATTTAATGGTTTCAAATTAATTTGTTGAATTATCTAGATTCACCTACTAGTCAACATGTTTAATTAAAACAAAGGCTCAATTCTTGATTAACTAGTTAGCCTTGAAATGTATCCTTAGCACGATTTTAAAAGGACAATATTTGTGATCCTATGATTCGAGATGTATATATCACCATATGGAGAGCTATCCCGGCATCTAAATTACTTGGTCCGTATCACTAGATCCAGTTGAATGATAGGTCGCATACAAAAGCACGTAAACAAGAATATTGATAAACATAAACAAGCATACATCGATAAATTAAGCAATCAAGATATAAACAAAACCAAACATTTAGATCTTCATAATAATGGCCAATACCCGAAGGTATTAGCCTTCAAACATCATAATTAATACAAGAGTAATTGTTTTAGCCAAGGTAAACTAACCGAGTTAACGAATGATACCAAAAACTGAACGATTACAAAAGTACAAGAAATTACACGTTGTCTTCTATGGATTGGAGTGCGTTGCAAGACCTCTTCTGCTCTTTTTCTCCTCTAAAAATTGACTTTTGTGGTTTAGGTATCAAGAATATGATTTAGCACACTTAAAACTCGTTTTTGAGTTTTGTAATTACAGGGTCTGGAGTCGGTGTCGATACGGCGTATCCAATGTATTGGATACGGCATATTGGGGTTTCTTGGAGTAGGGACCACATTTGATATCATCTAGTATATTCACATTCTATATTTCTAATAAGGCGTATTTTTCTTCTAGATACGGCGTATTAAACAAGTTTCCTTTGTGGTCTTTGATGAGTGTAGGCACGGATATGCCGTATCTTCCTTAATGGATACGGCGTATTGGTTGTCAGAATGGTAATCTTTAAAATATCTTTGTTTAAGCTCCAATAAATTCATACGCGCTTTTTTGCTAATATCACCAAGTATCCATAATTAGTGCAATTCTCAAATACAAACGATTAAGTAATAATTCTTTGCAATAATTATGGGTTAATTGCATGGGATAAATGATGCTATAAAATAGACGTTATTTGATGTCATCACAAACACTTGAACACCATTAAGTTCACAAGCTGCTAACAAGAGTCCTACGCATTATCCTTGTGATTTTGCCAGAACATCAGAGTGATACTCTTTAGTATTCACAATGACGATGGAAATCCTTCCAGTGTCAACATCAAACAGCACTGTGGTAGGTGACTTCCGAGATTCTATATGATTCAAACTTGTGATAATTGGATATCAATTTTGGTCCAGTAAATGAATTGACGACTCAATCAGAAAGATAGTAACTATTTGATTTACTCTTATCGTGTTGTCTGCTTTGAGACGTTCTGATAACGAGAACAAGCAAGTACGGTGAATCTAATGCATCTGCATTAGAGGATCTAACACTTTGAGCTGGAAACCCTGTCAAGGAGGTTCTTCTAAATTGAATCTACTTGATCACATGTACAGTAGTTATACTATAAAACGGTCCTCACGGAACCAAAGGTTAATGTAACCGAACTATGACGAATGACAAATCCATATTCATCCATATCTGTCGTTTATCACTAACATTAAAATGCATGTAGTAACGACGGTGTTACAAACTCATTCCAGCAGAGTCAGATACATTACCACATGTTGATGCTCAAACTACAAAGACAAACTATAAGCATCAAGATTCAAGAATCAAGAAAGCGCAAGTTCAAAGTCAAAGACTTCTGCAACTCTGATATTCAAGATCTTTCTTAAAGATATCAAGATTGGGTCAAGACAAATATTGTCAAGACAAAGATTGTCAAGGGAGATTGTTAGCAAGCTTTCAAGATGATACAAAGTATGAGCATGTTGGTTAAGACACAAGATCGCAAGATGGCAATGACGATAAAGACAAACAAGGAGAAAGATTTAAAGATCTCGAAATCAAAGACAAAGTCAAAAGACAATGACAAAGGCTCAAGATCAATTATCACAAAGCATGAAGGAACAAGCCTACAATAAAGATAAAGACCAAGACTCAAGAGCTCAACGACAACACAATCTCATCACCTCACTTCGGGGGAGATTGTTAGCGTCAAAATATGAGTCGAACAAGGAAGTTTTGGTCATTTAGTCAGGAAGACTCGGTCTTTATATTATTCACATTGTAATAGGCTAAGATAGGGTAACGAGATTGTTTAATTTAATCTAATTGTGCAAGTATTGCAGGTTTTAACCCAAGTAATCTCGAGCCCGGACCATGGACATGCCCTAGGCGTCTAAGTATTACCTAGGACTATAAATACCCCTTTTCCACGCATGGAGAAGGGTTGGTTGTTCATTTGTAACATTTTCTCACACAAAGGATAATCTACCATCTTTCTTTTTTCTTATTTCTTTCTCTCTCTAACTTCTGTCTAGTTTTCTTATCATTCTTCTATTTATTTTCTTGGTTTGATCATGGTGAAGTGAAATGATATATTGGTTCCTACACATACTCTATAATTTTCTCCCGCAAGTTCTTGCAACTACATGGTTATAGCAAATGGTCTAGGGTTTGAATGACCTTTAATCTTTTCTCGAGCCGCTACATGCTTTGGCATATGAGGTAATTATTAGAAGAACTTGTGTCTTTTGATACATGTAGAGTACGATATAAGGTTTGGTCATTCTTTAATCATTTCTCGCAATAAATATTATTGTTCTTTAGGTTTGAAACCATAATTGAATCATCAATTTAATTAAAAGTATATTGTCACTATTTATGCACATGTTGGTATAGAAAATTTAGTGATACACTATAATAAATAACATAATTAAGTAAAGTTTTTAATTAAAATCTATCATATGAAGATGGTTGCATGCTTCTTTGTATATATTTAATATACACGTTATTTGTCAAATTTAATACCCTTTAAATCCAAGCCTTTGCCACTCAATTGTAAGAACACTTGCAATTGCATTTTACTTTACGTGAGACGTAGGTAAATTGCAACCCACGGTGATCATTCACTCTTAGTGAGACGTTGATGTTATAATCACAGTTATTCATTGGGCGACTTAATCGGGTTAAGCTGGTGAGATCCTTAAGCTCGAGGCATAGATGGGATGAAACATGCTTCACTTTTTTGCTTGTTTACAAGTGAAATAAGTAAGTCCCATAATGACCTAGAAATTGCACTTGTCTTGCAATTATTGATCGCCAATTACATTTTGAATACACCGTTGCTAGCAGATCAATTGATGTGATGGTGGTATGTCATTAGGATCTTAGCCTTTAGAAAATTAATTTTTTATAAGTTTAAACATGGGTAGTTAATTTTCTTTAAAGAGTATTAATGAAGTGTTATTTTATACACTTTTTCGAGGTCATTTAACCATCTAAATCATGCAAATATGCCTAAATATTGTACTTAATCATTTCTTTTTGATGTTTTAGCATTTGGGAAGCATTTGGAGAAAAAAGCACGTGACTTGGGCTCGATTCAGGAAGAAACTGGACAAAAACACAACTTTTCAAGCTTGATTAGATATTTGTTATGTTTTGTGTCAACGTATCTCATGAAACGTGATTTCCATTGTGCATAGCTCCTCGGTGCAAGCATTGGTGGACGTTCCTTGGAACCAGCTGCCATAATGTCGTTATGCATTTGACTGTTTCACGAAGTCATGATGAAGTTGATTTGTGACATGTGAAAGATAATGGATCTTAAGTAGATAAAGTGATGTGTTATGTTGTAATAATGTTGTGAATTGAGTTCTTGATAACCTTTGTTTGAATGTTTGTTAACGGAGCACTAACAGTGAAATTATGAAATCGTTAAAGGTTATTTGTTGTCAAGTTAATTGTCTTTAAGTAACTTAGCTAACAAGGACTAACGGTGAAAATAGTTTATCGTTAAGGGTTTTGTTTGACTGGATAATGGTCGTTAAGTATCAACTGACAAAGGACTAACGGTGCGACAAAGTTTGAACTTCAAGGGTATATAACGTTAAACAGATCTAGGGCTTTTTTTTATGCAAAACCAAGAAACCCTAGCGCTCGACTCGGTAATTACCGAGTTTAAATCAACGTATGAAGCCCAAAACACTTGTAGAACTCGACTTAAACTGCAACCTTAAAGCCCTTTAAATCGCAACTTATGAATCAAAGTTAAACCGCAACCTTCCTTGAAGTCTTAAATCGCAACCCTATTTCACAAGCTTAGTAAACCGCAAGAATTTGGTTAAATCGCATGTTGTTAAACCGCAACATCTAAATCGCTTAACTGTTAAACCGCAACTTTCTTATTCCTCTAGATTAAATCGCAACCTAAACCGCAACTTAGGTAAACCGCAAGAATTTATTCCGCTAGTTTCTAAATCGCAACATTTAAAAACCAAGTTAAACCACAAATTCTTATTTCTCTAGTTTAAACCGCAACCTAAACCGCTACTTGCTAAATCGCAAGTCTTGTTTCCTGTTAAATCGCAACAAGATGTTTCGCAACTTTAAAATTCAATTTAAACCGCTTATTTGTTTCCATGTTAAACCGCAAGTTTAAATCGCTAGACTTAAACCTCAAGTTTAAACCGCTTGCTTTGAAAACCTCTGAAACCGCCAGTTTAAATCGCAAGACCTAAACCTCAAGTTTAAACCGCTTGATTTGAAAACCTGTTAAACCGCAAGTATTGTAACAACTTAAATCGCTTTGTTTTAAATCGCTTCTTGCTAAACCTATTTTAAATTGCAAGTTTTCAAATTTGTCCTTGTGTCCTTTCAACGTAAACCGCAAGATAAGAGTCGTCATTGTGTCCTTTTACATTTAAATCGCTACTTTGAACACTTAAAAAAACGAAACACAAACTAATTTTCAATAAAAAGATTACAACTTTTTCCCTAACTGTGATCAAAAAACGTTTTAAGAAACTCAAAACATAGACTTTAAGTAATAGTTGTCATTTGAGAACAAGTTTTATGAGTTTAGATCCGTTTAAGAGTGTGGCGTGACCAAATAAGCTAGGAAATAAGCACGAAATAAGCACGAAATAAGTACAAACACCCTTTTTTATACCTCGAACTATTGATTCCTCTTGTTATCCTTAATATTAATCCACGTTTCACACAACACTTGGTATAAAATGATAGAAACTAGATATAAGTTAGAGAGAATTGTAGAGAGAGAAAGAGATGGAATGAAGTTCTATTTCTTGAATGAGTGAAATATGCAAACAATCAACACCCTCTCCATAAGTGGATATGGGTATTTATAGTAAAATACTAAACCAGGGACGCCTAGGGTAGTATGGGTGACGTGGAGGATGCTAGGGGTGTGGGCCGATTTATTACTGTTAGTGAAAAAGAGGTGAATAATTTGGAAGAACATGAGCCAAAGCATAATCGTTTAGAGGTTGTTAACAAGGATAAATGGGTGACTGTGGAATCGGGTTATATGCCTAATACTTAAATGGATTTGCAAGATGATAATTCAGAAAATGATGTTGAAGAGTATGATAATGAGACTGTTCATTTTGTGACCTCTTCGTATAAATGAAGTAGTGGCTGAACAAATGACCCGAGTGTACGTGAACTTGATGCGTATGACTTGTATGACGGATATGATGATGTGGTATCAGACTTAAAGAAAGAACAAATTGCATTTTGTAATGCATTCGATATCAGTCTCCGAGGGCATATTAGACGCTAGTTTATATTTGGTGTCATTATGAGTCAAATGTAATCTAGTTTGTGGTTGTCTTCTTTATAGTAGTTCATATTTTTTGTTTGTCATTCTTATCATATGTATAGTTTGATGTATGTATGCTGTGTTTGCTTTATGCGTATGTAACACGTTGAGATGTGTGATTCACTCACATCCTATGTATTTTAACGTTTTTTTGGAGTAAAATGTTTAGCGGGTGTAAAAATCTTTTTTCCTAAAAAAAAGACGCATGTTATCTTAGATATAGTGTTTACCCTTATGATTTCCTTGCTTTTTAAACTTTGTAGGAGGTTAAGACCTTTTATTTGATCCCTTTCTTGATTTTAAGCCCGTCAGTTCGATAACCTATCCTGAAGTATATATATCGCTTGATGATTCTGAACTAAAAGTATCTTCAAGGTTCATTAGTTTAAGTTTTCTTGTGATTATAAGAAAAACAAAACCTGGGCTGTTAGATTTTGACCCATGGGCGTCATTACTTCAAGGTCATTGTCGTCCTTGAGTCTTGATAGAGCTATGCAACAACTTCTGGAAAGTCAATAATGGTAAAAGCTGCGGCCCTATAATTTGTTGTTCGACTTGGAAGTAAAGAATTATATATGCTCGTTCTCTTTCTTTAATTGTTGTTTCCCCATGGAGACATCGCAAGTATAGTATATATATATATACATGGTGTGGTGTGCGTTCTTCTGTCAAATGATCGGCTTCATTTTTGGCTATCGAAAAAGCGAACTACTTAGAAGCGAAAGAACGATTTTTCTAAAAAGAGTTTTAGACACAATAATAAATATATTAAATCCGGGTATTGAGTGAGAATGGCACATCATCATTATAAATTCTTGTCCGTTTAATATCGTGTGTTTTATACACACTTTAATGATATAAACCTCTTAAATCAAATCATAAAATGATAGATTAATTTAAGACGTTTTCATATTCAAGAACATACCGCATTAGTTTAGAATAGGGCAAATCGCAAAAAAGTGTACCCAACTTATACTCAATTTCAATTTAATGTACTCCACTTTTTTTTCTCAATTTAGTATACCAAACTTTTTTTTAATTGCAATGTTAGACGATTTATAGGTTACCAGGTTACCACCACCTTACTTCATCTTCTCCGACCAAATTCCGGCCAACTTCGTGCTAGATTAAAATTAAAGTGGTGATATATAGACCTAACAATGAGACCTACTAATAGACCTACTCCGTTCATTTTTTGACAAGTGTCACACACTTCTTCTCTTTCATCATTTCCCACCAATCAACTATTTAAATCCACCAATCATATTTTTAGGTCTAATATTAGGTTTAGGTTTTAGGCACACAAATCATTTTCTTAAAATTAATCACATTTTTCACTTTTAGCGTTCATAAACACAAAAATAGTAATAATAACTGTTGGTTCGTTGACTGTGAAGTAAATAATACCATGTATATTAATTCATTGAAAAATAACAATCGTTTAACATCCCTTTATCCAAATACTAACTAATACATCACAGATCTACATGAGACTACTAGCAGGACAAACTCCAATCGCCATATCATGCTCAAAATGCTTGTTATATGGCATTGGCTTTGTAAACGGATCAACTAAGTTGTCATATGTGTGAACTTTCTTTAGGACAATTACACCATTTTGAATTACTTCATGAATGTAGTGATATTTCCTTTGATAATGCCTGGATCCCCTCATAATTCTGGGATCATTGGCTATTGCTATTGCAGGCGCATTGCCGCATAACATTTCCATATGTCTTTTATTGGTTGACATGATATTTCCAATTTCATCAATAAATTTCCTCATCCAGACAACTTCCCTTGATGCTTTAGTAACAACAATGTACTCGACTTCTATAGAAGACATAGCAATAGTGCTTTGCTTAGCACTATTCCAGTCTACGGCTCCACCATTAAGCACAAAAACATATCCCGATTGAGATTTGGTATCGTCCTTATCAGTCTGAAAACCAGCATTAGTATAGCAAGTTACTTTCAGCTCGGCTTCAGGATTTGCCCCATAAACAATAACTGTATCTTTATTATTCCTCAAATACTTAAGAATAGTTTTAACGGCAGTCTAATGATCTTTACCAGGATTTTGCTGAAATCGACTACATAAATTTTATTCAAAGGCAACATCAGGTCTAGTACATCTCACCGCATACATAATAGATCCTATAGCTGAAGCATAAGGAAATCTTTGCATACGTTCTACCTCATTAGGCGTTTTTACACCTTGATATTGTCTCAAATCAAGCTTTTCTTGAAATGGAACACTACTACGCTTGGAGTTATCCATCTTAAATTTCTTTATGATTTTATCAAAATAAGCACTTTGACTAAGACTAAGGAAAACTAGAGGGGGAAGGGTTGATGTCACACCCCCAAACGAGGCCTGGACGGAATACACGTGTCCGGGGGCGTGACATCATAATACACATCACACAAGTTACAAAGAACGACCTCTAAGGGTACGTTTAAAAATCCAACATCGTTGCATTAATAAAATAGTTAAGGTTTTACATCAGTTTAAAGATAATATGCGGAAGCGGTTAAAAGTTTTATAAAATTGACAATGATGTTAAGACAGTAGATAATAGATCTTGAAAATTGGTCCACTGCATGGCAACACCATAAAGCAAGCAAAGACATCCACAGCTAAGCACCTGAGAAAAACATGCTAAAATGGTTAACATAAAGTTGAGTGAATTCATAGGTTTAAGTTTAGTATTAAAGTGGACTACAATTTCACAGTACGCACGTGACAGTTATAACTGATACAAATTCATATAAAAAGAAATTTACTGTTGCACTAAGCTCATGACACCGAAGCTCAATTTTAAAGGAAGCATTTTATATGCCAAATAGAATTACTTTGCCCTAAAGGTATTTAACCAGGATCACCTACTGAAAATCTGACATGGTATATGATATGTGAGAAATCACATATCCTTTTTATACTAAAAATGGCCCTAAAATGATCAAATTGTGCAAATTATGCTTGTATATTGCTTGTTTTGTCATTTGTGATGTGTAGGTACGGATATTGCAAAAATCATAAGAAAACAGCAAAAACCGGACAAACACGAACACGGGAACGGATAGAGTGCACAAGAGCCGGGAGTTTCTAGCAAAGGTCAACAAAAGTCAAATGGTCAACCCTTGGTCAACCCACAAAACGACAAAACCCTCAAAATCCCAAATGAGCCCTTAATGTTAAAACAATTTCACCATAAGTCCCTAAACTCATAACCCCGTTAGTCCCTAAAAGCCTTAGGACTAACGGTCGTTAACTCTTAAAATCTATAAACCCTTTTAACCTTTACCGAGCCCAAGATTACACCGGCCCAATCCCTTTTAATATAAACCCGAGCCCAAAGTCAAATCCCCTTTACCCCGGGTCAAACACAAACGTATAACAAGAAAAAAATAGCGCGTAAATGTTTTACTATTCATCCTCCTTCCCAAATATTACCCTGCACCAATTTCACTTCGCCTAAAGGTTAATTCACCTTTCTAGAAGCAATAAGTGATGCAAGCCATGACGTTTTGCACCTGACAACTTGGCAATCCGTGCCAATGATTGGGGAATGATGAGGTGGCAAGAAATCAAGGGTTGTGATTAATCAAAAGAAGAACAAGGACAAATCAAAGGCTGTGATCAAGGATAGTGAATCCTCTCACACAACTAACACACCAAGGAGCGTCCAAAGGCCTAGATCCTTCCACTGAAGCCTATAAAAAGAGAGCTCCTCACACACACAAATTATGTTTCATCTTTTCTAAATGTAATCTTCCTTTTAAGCCTAATCATTTTCTTATTAATGAAATTGCATTTTTACTTATAAATTGTGTTTCTACTTTTATGAATTTTTCTAAATAAGGTCATAAGCTCTTAATAAGCTCTCTTTGTTACTCTTAAGCTAGATTTAATCCAGTTAAGCCTTTAAGCTTAACTGAGCTAGATTCATTCAAAATTCACTCTCAAATAAGACCTCAGCTTGAATTATGGATGATAAGCCAATACGAGATGACCTTACCAGCTTATCATTTGATAAGCTGGAGCTAGTTGATTAGCTTTTTGAGCAAATTTTCATCCCTGTTTGGTGCAAGGGATAAGGTACATTTCATTTCTCACTTTCTAGCTTAATTTATGAACTTTTTTCTTTTAATTCATCATTATGTTTGCTTTAATACTACTTAGATTAATTCTTTTTATTTGCTTAATTTAAGTCATTCATCCAGCTTGTGTGTTTAAATTTAGTATAATAATAGTGTTCTGCTTTTAGTATAAAACATTTAAAAAAACCAAAAATAATAACTTAGTATAACATCTTAATTCTAGCTTATTAGTTTGTTACATCTCTTTTAGTTTATTATAGCATATTAATATCCTTGTATTAAGAGTTTTAGCTTTAAATCTTAACTTTATAAGCTTAAAATGAACTTTAAGGATTTAAGGGGGTGTTTGGGACAAGCAATACTAACTCAGGTTAGTACTGCTTGAGTCCATTTGGCTCTTTAAATTGTTTCTAGATTCCAGTTATTAGCTTATAAGATTATGATTTAGAGGCTTAGTTAGGGTTGAATCAAGCTTTCAAGGAATGTTAGATGGTTAAGTTTGAAATCTGTGGTCATATAATCTAGTTTAAGAAGGAAGGTCAATTAAAGTTCAACCCAGCACCTAGTTGTTTTCATTGCTCTCTAGACCTTTGCTTGATGTTTGTTAAGTTGTAGAAACAAGTTCATTAGGATGTCCTTATAGGTTTTGAGTGTTGGTCTCTCTGTGAGCACACTGCATCAGCAGGAGAATAGCAAAAATTGCCTTTTTCAATCTTAAATATCAGATAGTAAAAATAGTTTTTAGCTCTTCAAATTTTGTTTGCAAGTAGTTTTTAGGTCACTGTCAATCTACTCTAGCTTATTTTGTCTTTAAAAGTTCATTAAGCTATCTGTTTTTAAGCTCAAATTTAGCATCTTGTCCTTTGAAAACCAAAAAGTATACTTAACACATTTTGAGTGCAAAAGTCCTTTTTCAACTAGCTTTTTCTTTGATCAATTGTTTTTCAAAACAGTTTTTAAAAGCTGTTTCAAGCAGCTTATAGGCCAGGCTTTAAGGTAGCATAAGCTAATTTTTTATAAGGTTCCTCTAGCTTATTAAAAATAAGCTCAAAAGTTGCTTAATCTGTCTGTTTGGTTCTCAGTTTTAGGATAAGTTCTAAATTGGTCTTTTCAGCTTAATGCTTATTATTTTTGCTCAAATCTTGTTTCAATTTGTTTATTAGGTTAGTTTTAGTATAACGGTAGCTTAATTAGCTTATGTGTTAGCTTATTTTAACATATTTGTTTTCTTAAATTTTGTTAAACAAGCCAAAAAAGTTAAGTGTTTTCTGTCATCATATTAAGCTGTTTTCGAGCTTATTCATAAGTTTTCACAAATATTTTCTTTTATAAAAAATGTTCCATATAAGCTGTTTTATAACTTTGCTTTTTAAAGTTTTTGCAAAAAGTTAAAAAAGGGAAGAGGGGAAATCCAGGGTGAGCAAGGCTCGAACCCTGGACCTCAACCCTCCTCAACCTTTATAAACACCTCAACACACACACCACTAACCAACTTGCCCTTGGGACTTTTACGTCCAAGTTTGCAAACAAATTGAATTTAACCTCTTTTTGGCTTATTATTTCTATAAGCACTT
Source organism: Tanacetum coccineum (assembly GCA_026074375.1). Taxonomy (NCBI): domain Eukaryota; kingdom Viridiplantae; phylum Streptophyta; class Magnoliopsida; order Asterales; family Asteraceae; genus Tanacetum; species Tanacetum coccineum. Next base: position 75,305 of record BQNB010005443.1, on the reverse strand, counting down.
TGTGTGCTTTTAAACTTTTTTCTGGCATATTTGTTTAAGCTCACTTTGATCTTTTATTTTTCTTGCATTCTTCACAGTTCAATGTATTTTTATAATTTTTCTTAGATTTTTAAATTTAAGTTTAAAACTTTAAAAATTCATAAAAAATAGAAAAATAATCAAAAAATAAAATTCTTTTTTATAAAATTTTCTTTTATCATATTCTAGGCTTAAGTTTAAAATTTACTTTCGTAGGGTTAATATTTTGTAATTTCACTTTTTAAAGAACGGGATTTCGTTCCCGTTCTTGTTTTCTTTGTTTTTAGCTTTAATCACCATCGCTTTAGAATTTCCTTAGCTTTTACTTATTATCTAGTTAATTAGGATTAGAAAAGGTTTAAAAAATCATTTTTAGGTTTAATTTAGGTTTTAATTGTCGCGTTTCTTTAATTCTCGTTTACGTTTTAATGCGTACGTGTTTAATTTTCATTTCTTGTTTACTTGTTTTCGTGCATTTATCTACTTGTCATTTATATTTAGTAGGATTTAGAAAACCCAAATCAAAAATCTTTAAAACCATTCAAAACGCGCGATCACAGATTTAACCGATTTTCAATTCACGCTTCGTCGAGGGAAAACGACCCGGGAGATTTTTGAGACAACTTTGGTTAAAAGTTTGTTTCTTAAATCCGATGGAAAATACTTACTATACTATAATTATCTAATCCTTATATACTTATATATTATATTATATAGAGTGTGTTCAGAGACGGATCAATATATATCCGTTTGTTCGGGACCTCCGAAACTAGTAAGCGCTACTTACCCGGATAGGGATAATTACTCCCAATAGATCTATTTACAACATTCACGCTTACTTAACCAGTGCAGTCGGTTAAGCAATTGACGGTTCATGATAATTCGGGCATTAGTGGTCTATTCACTACTTAGGCAACACGTAATCAGGAAAAGGAAACGTAAAGTAACCGTGTCCATAGTTTAAAAGCAATCAATGTTTCTCACCCAAAAAAAGTAAAATAAAAGTAGTAAAACATGGGGCTATGAACTCACCTTAGCAAGATGAGCAAATGGTAAATCAAAACGCCAAGCAAAAGATATATAATAAATCTAGCCACGACCCAGAATATTAACGCGTCTCAAAACCAGAAATCATGCCAAGAATTGCACATTAAGTTCATCACCAAAATACATCCAATGTGTGGTTTCTTAGTTTTGATTATCAAATCATGACGAAATAAAATCATATAGTTTTTCGTTAAGTTTTGGCGTTTAACCAAAAATTACTATTTTTAGAAAGTTTCTATTTTAGGAAAGTTTTTAGTTTTAAAACGTTAATACCGTCCTCTATATTTAATAAGTTTCCATATTTTTAAAACGCACTAACTAACCTTAATCACTTAACTTCTAAGTCCGATTCGCTAAACTTTAACTTACTATTTTTAGTAACTTGGTCGCTTTTCCTAAAATATGTTAACGACACCCATAAACAATACTAATCAATATATATGTGTTACTATATGATTCGCTAGTGTTTAGAAAGTCCAAAAATGTCCGAAAGTGTTCGAAAACCCGATTTACTATTCACATCAGCAACTATTCATTCAGTTTTGTCGAAAAATGTTTCAAGTTTCATTTGGCCATAACTTGGCCGTTTTAAGTCCGATTTTAATGTGCGATATATGAAAAAATATCTATTCAAACAAGCTTTCCAAAAACTACTTTTACGCCTAATGAAAACGTTTTTAGGTCGAACAAAACCCCAAAACAAATTCGGATCAGCAAGCACTTTTTGTCAAAAACACAACCAAAATCCACCCAAACTTCACAATAGTGCCTAATCTAGCCTAATCTCCATTCACAACTAATCCACAATAAAACCACACCTAAATCTAATCTAATCCCTTCATTTCTATTGTTGCAACTCTCATTCAACTCTCATCTCACCATGAACATAATATTGAACTAGTGAAATAAAGTAGCATCATTATTTATAAAATCTTGTTTTTATAATCTTTCAAAATTTAAAACACAACATATGGATGTATGGATCTTAAACATATAAGAAGAACATAAGTGAACCACAAAGAAAGATTCAAGACACTTACAAGAATGAAGAACAAGTAGAGAAATCACAAGATCTATACCCCAAAATAATAGATCTATAAAACCCAACAACAAATCTTGAAACCCTAATTTATATCTCTTGAAAGACTCTTGAAATCAAATGAGAACCTTCTTGGAATAACCTTGGATCTTGATAAAATGAAGTTTAGGATGTGTGAATATTGGTAGAAATCAAAAGTATGGATTGTGTGTGTGTGTTTGTGTGTGTTTCATGGCTAGGAGAGGGAAAAAGGAAGAGAGAAAAACTTTTGAGGCTTACAAATGAAGAGTGAACCCTAGATGTGTTATCACTTGATATTTATAGGGAGTGGGATAAGGTTAAGGGTCCATGGCTAGTCAAAAGATGTGTAACCAAATGGCTATGTGACCAACACACACCAAGGGTGTGTGTGTTGATGGTTCGGACGCAACAAGCAAGAGATGGGGGGGAGGAGACTAAGCTTAATCACTAGTTGCTAATAAAATCAAGGAAACATTTTTTTTTCTAATAAATTGAATTAGTGAAAGAGTGGTCCAAGGCTTGCATGCATAAAGACAAGGGTCTTACACCACCTTGCATGCTTCCAAAAACATCCCTTTCTATGCATGTGATGGTGTTTTATTTTTGAAATTCAAATTAGAGATAAAAGATAAGCTTGGCAAGGATACACATCTCTACCGCTAAAGCTAAGGAGTAACAAGTTTATAAAGGTAAATATAGGTTTTTAATGGAAAGGCGTACGGTTGATTACTCTAACTAATCTTTCATCGATTCCAATGTTCCAGGAGGGAAACAAAGACCACACATACATACCTAAATCCACGGGATAGACACATGTGACTGCTCATTCCCACCTCAAAAAAGCTAAAGATTAGGACTAGTAGAGTAATATAGGGTAGGAACCTTCTAACTTTCACCAAAAGTCGTAAACCAATGAGGCAGCTGAGACATGCATACACACTCGAATCCACAGGATAGACATACATGCTCGATCACATCCCCGATCAAGTAAAACCAGCGGCTAATCATCAGGTGAGAGGAAAGTAAATTATTGTTAAATAAAAATCAAGAAACAAATAGATTAAGACTTAAGATACAAGTTGCTAGACACTTATTTTCCCGACCGTTATTATGATAAAGACACAACTATTTACAACGTCTTGATCATAGATAAAAAACAACAACCTAATTTGGCGTTCCCATAACGGTCAATTTTCCAATCATCCCAAAACTTTACATACTCTACAAGGTAAGCGGCGATATCTTCCACTTTGTACAATACTCTACATCGTTGATTTTTGTTAGACGTATCAACGAATAATCGATCCTTCGAATAATTCCATCGGTAATGCTCTTTGCGAAACGATTATCTTTAAACTTTTTCTCTCTTTTTTTTGTAATTTTCTCAATTTTTTTAACTATACTTCAAATCTTGGTGTAGTTTCACCATCTCCATGATCATAATAATTCCGGATAATTCCTTCGGTATTTTGTTCGTTCTTCAGATTTACCAATAATTGTGATGGTAGTAAAATCACATGAGCTTTGACTACTAATATACATTCCCATTTGTAATGTGCAAATTTCCAACCGCACCAAAGATAGAAAATGACACAAGACTCGGGAAATACAAACTTTACACTTTAAGCAACTAGCAACTGTAAATTAAACTTAATCTAACAAGGTAGGTTAAGGTGTAATGGTGTACTGAAACAAATAATTGGTGTAAGTTCCTAAAGGATTGGCTCTACGGGTTGTTCTAGTGGATCTTCACTCTAAAGATGAGAGTGGAAAGGGTTTGAACGGGAGGTTAACTAACCGATATAGTTAATTAATAAGCAACATGTAAAGGCGATTTGGGGGTAATCCTAAGATTTACCAATATAAACAAGTTACTCCATCTAAATCCATAGTACTTATTATTGCGGTCTCGAATAGATATACCAAGCCAAGTTCTAAAGTTTACAACATCACCGGCACACTCATATTTTGTGGAATTTGGGTAAACATTTAGAAACGGAAAGGTTAAATCCTCACAATATCTAACAAGGGTTATTATGTGTGGGTTATGTAACATGTAATTTCACAAAAGTATGCTTGAAAAAATTTTAAATTTGAGCATAACTTAAGCTTTTTATTGTGAAAATTAGGACAAGTAAACCTTCTAATTCCATCCCCCCACTTGAATTATACAACGTCCTCGTTGTATATATAAAACATTAAATACGAGAAATTAAAAAGAATTAGAATGAGAAACTCCCCTGATATTTGCTCGATAGATTCTCCAAGTTGTGTTTATGAGCAATAATTCATGTTGAACAGCCACCTTGAAGTTTCAAGACTCCAACAGTTCAAGATCGTCCAATTTTGTAAATTCTCACCAACATTCGTCGATATTTCTTTCACGAGGTCCTGTGTAAAATATAGGAAAAACAAGCGTATTCCTATCTTGGTACCTACAGTTAATTTAAACTAAACTAAATAAATTAAATACGAGTCAGGCTGTGGATATGGCGTATCAATTAATTGAATACGGCGTATTCGCAGAACTGACAATAATGTTTTTAAAGTGCATAAAAAGTAAAGACTGATAACGTCCAGACATTCAATACGCCATATGGTATGGGGCGGATACGCCGTATTGAAGTCTGGGAAGACAGACTCGATAACAAAATTAAATAACATTCCGGGTTGTCTCCTGGGAAGCACTTTTGTTTACAGCGAAGTCTTTAAGTTAGACTTTTCTTCAGCTTCCTTTTTACTCCATCCTAGTCACCATCCATCCCTCGTCCATTATCCGAAAGATTTCTTGGTAAGCTTGGCACGCCTCTTTTCTTGTGATAGTAAGATCGTCGTACTCGTCTTCTTTTACAACAACATATTCATCATCATTATTGAACGAATATTTGATCATCATGTATTTTCTTATATTGCATACCGGTGGTTCATGAACTTCACATAACTCTTCTTTATCATGTTTTATCTCATAAGCGTCATCAAAGTTAGTATATACGTTCCATCGTATCCTTTGCTCGTAACATGACTCATTGTCATCATCACTAATGAGTCCTTCCATGGAAGCTTTGTTTCGTAAAGCCAAATCTTTAAGTTCACTATCTTCCAAAGCTTTGTACCACTCGTAATTCTGATAATGGAGTTGGTTTCCAATAATGTAAGTTCCAGGTAAGTTTCCTCCATTACAGTATCCATCATCTCTCCAATTACATGTTGGCCATTCCGAACATCCCGTCTTGTAATTGAAAGGCTTGCAAGTATGTTTGACTTGCTTCGGTTTTGTCCAAACTCTAGTGTCAGTCCATGGTTTCTCATCAACCCATGGTATATCCTTATTCAATTCGTAGATCCAGTCTTCTTTGTAATCCTCATACGTCTTAAACCCCATAATATCCTTTGTGAGTAAGTTTGGATCTACTTTGAGAAGATAATTAAATTCGTTAAATGCTGAACAGATAGGTGTCTCGTAGCCAAATATATTAGTGTCGATCCTCAAGACTTCAGCAATCTCATCTTCATTATCAAAAAGATTCTTCATCAGTGAGTTCAACTTCATCGTCTCGTCTAATCTAGTAAATCCATAACGCTTTCATAGTATATTGACCCATTGTCTTGTAATTGAAAAACTTTGATTTTAACCATTTAATAAATGCAACATCAGACGGATCATACCCTATTTCATCATCAACTTCATCCTCCGAATCATCATCCACTTTGAATTACATGGGATGTTACCAATTTTAACTTCATATGTGAATAAATCATTATCCATTCCGTTCAATTGACTGACTTTCAAGTTGAAAATTTCAAGTGGTGTATCGCAAGTGAGCGAAACATCTTCGACCTTAACGTCCTTAATATTCTCGAACTCTCCTTTGATAACCTTTGTCATTCTTACTGAAAAATACCCAGAAAATTATCAGTAGAACCAGCGGAGAAAGGTATATATAAAATTTGTGCTTTAAATTCGAGAATGGAGAATAATTTTATCAGTTTCTTTTCTAGACGATCGATACGCCGTATCCAATGGAATTGGATACGCCGTATCCAATGGAATTGGATACGCCGTATTAATCTGTTGGGATGAATACGCTGTATTGGACAGAGAACTGGATACGCCGTATCCGATGGAAGTGGATACGCCGTATTCAACTGTCGACCAAAACAGTGTATTCAAGAAAAACAATTAAATACGCTAACAATTAAACACACAAATATATACAAGCAATCAAATATACAAATATTACAAAATATACAAGAATATACACTAATCTAAATTACACTAATCCTAATGGTTAGATCTAATCTAATGTTAAAAACCAAAATATCAAAATAAAAATTAAGATTAATTTTCATTCCCCGGCAGCGGCGCCAAAAACTTGATGTGTTGTAGTGTAGGTGTTATTTATGTATGATTCAAGTTTTAAATTTATATTTTGCCGACTCAACCAAAAACAACACTTTAACGGGCAGTGTACCCGATCGGTAGTAGTTTCATGGTAAGTAGAGTGTCAATCACTGAGAGTGAGGTTAAATCTATCAATTTAATTAATATCTTGGTTGTCTAATCTAAGTTAATTCTACTCTAATCTAATCTTATGTTAAACCTATGTCAGTCTAAATTCTAATTCTAATGGGAAAAGGGGGTTTCAACCTAAGAGACTGGCACGATTTTGCTGGTGACTATAATCAATTCAAGACACTGTTACCCACGCAAGCTAATTGACAAAAGATAAAAGAGCGGTCGAACCTTATATAAGAAAACTGTATTAACCATTATTAATCTGATTAGAACGTTGGTTTGTTTATTAAGTGCAATGATTTCTTCTCTCGAGGTGGCATATCATTCTTAAGACTTAGGCGTTACATCTTCCTAAGACCTAGACACATTAATTCTGTCACAATTAAAGCATCCGCATAAAGCATCCTTATTTGCTGATTATAATCTATCTTAGGGATTAAAGCAATGGTGATCTTGTTAAACCCTAGCTCATAGAGACTTTACCCACTTACCACTTAATGGCAATCTATACACTAGTAGTCCATTTGTCCAACTATCCAATGGAATCAAAAAGTTATTTGTTGAATTATCTAGGTCACCTGCTAGTCAACACGATCAATAAACCATCAGCAATATCCAATTAACTAGTTAAGCCCGAAGCATATCCTAGACACAGACATAGAAGGACAATACTTGTGAAACTATCATTCTAGATGTATAAATTACTATATGGAGAGCTATCTCGGACTCTAGATCCCCTTGGTCTGTTTCACTAGATCCAGTTGAATGATAGGTCGCATACAAAAGCGCGTAAACAAGAATAAATTGATAAACATAAACAAGCATACAACGATAAATCAAGAAATCAAGAAATCGATATAAACAAATACCAAACATTCAAATCTTCATAATAATGGCTAATACCCAAAGATATTATCCTTCAAAGTATTTTTTTTTTTAAGAGATTACGTTTATGTTTAGAAAAGATTATGATATCTTAGGAATGTATTGTAAGCCGACTAGGACTCCTTAGTCTATAAAAAGAGGTCTTAGGGCATTAGTTGAGATATAGTTTTGCGAATAAGTTTTGCATATAAGTTTTCATAGTTGTCAAGTCGATTCAGAAAAGCTTCAAGGTTGTAAACCCTAGTACTAGTGAAGAGTACTCGTATTTATGATCTAAAAATAAAATTAGTGCTTGGTGGGTTATATCTTTGTTTATTCAAGATTACTGTTTTATTCATAATACTTCTAGGTATTAAGGTGTAGATTCCGCATACACTTTAGTATACATACAAAGTTTCTACAACAAGTTATTTTGGATTTATCCAAGGTAATTTAACCTTAGACAATCTAAGGAATCGATCAAGGATTGAGATCAACAAGTGGTATCAGAGCTTTTGCTTTGAAACTTTGATCTACAAGACATGGAATTTGAATCTGCACAGAGTGGTACTACTGCAAAACTACCTATACTCAAACTTGGTGAGTATGAGAGTTGGGTAATAAGAATTAGGCAGTACTTTCAGATACAAGACTATGCTCTATGGGATTTCATAGAGAATGGTAATTCATGGGTGTCTGTACCACAGACAGCACAAGAGAATGGTACTTCAGTTACAAAGATGTTTGTGCCTGTAACTGCTAAAGAAAAGACTAATAAGAAGAACGATGTGAAGGCCAGAAGCTTGCTACTTAGGGATCTTCCCAATGATTTACATTCAGTCAGTACCCTGATGCTTAAACAATGTTTGCTTCCATTGAAACACGATTTGGGGGTAATGAAGCTACTAAGAAAACACATAAGACACTTTTGAAGCAACAATACGAAAAATTTAGTGCATCAAGCGCAGAGTCTCTTGACTCTATATTCAACAGGCTTCAGAAGATTGTCAGTAGGCTTGCAATCTTGGGTGTGGTCATCGCTCAAGAAGACTTAAATTCAAAATTTTTGAGCTGCTTGCCCCCTGAGTGGAACACTCATGTTGTTGTATGGATGAATAAGCCTAAAATTAAAACAATGAGCATTGATGATTTGTACAACAACTTCAAAATTGTTGAACAAAAGGTAAAGAAATCTGTTGGTGCAAGTGATGGTGCTCAAAACTTGGCCTTTATGACTGCTCCAAGCACTAGCAGTACTAATGAGATTAACACTGCTAGTCCTCAAGTTAGCACTGCTATAGCCCGTAATGGTTAAACACGTGCTATCCTAGTGTAGTACTCGTTAGCTTCAGTGATAATGCTGTGTATGCTTTCATGGTTGAGAATCCCAATGATTCTAATCTCCTACATCAGGATTTAGAGCAAATTCATGAAGATGATCTGGAAGCAATGGATTTAAAGTGGCAGCTCTCTCTGCTAAGTATGAGGGCAAAGAGGTACTATCAGAGGACAGGCAATAAGATTTTCATTAATGCTAATGATACTGCTGGCTATGATAAATCCAAGGTAGAGTGTTTCAACTGTCATAAGATGGGATACTTTGCCAGGGAGTGTAAAGCACCAAGAAGCAAGGAGGGTCAGTTCAGAAATCAAAACAACACCAGGAAGCAAGGAAACAATGAAGACACATCCTCAAAGGCAATGTTGGCTATAGATGGTGTAGGTTTTGACTGGAGTGACATGGCAGAAGAACAAGTTTAGACAAACATGGCTCTAATGGCATTTTCAGACTCTGAGGTATACAATGATAAAACTTGCTCTAAAACTTGTCTGAAAAACTATGAAACTCTTAAAAAACAATGTGATGATTTGATTGTTAAGCTTAATAAAACTGAATTTACAGCAACTACATATAAAAGAGGTTTAGCAACTCTAGAAGAACAACTTATCACTTATAGAAAAAATGAGGTTCTTTTTAGTGAAAAAGTTGCAGTTCTTAAAAGAGAAGTAGCTTGCAAAGACTATGAAATAAATGTGCTTAAAAGTGAGTTTGAAAAAGTTAAGTAAGAAAAAGAGGGGATTGAGTTTAAAATTGAGAAATTTGATAAAGCCTCAAAAGATTAAGATCAGTTGTTAGGGAGTCAGATTACTGAAAAAAGTAAAAAGGGTTTGGGGTATAGTGCAGTTCCTCCACCTCATCCTTTAATCTATAATAGACCTAAAAAACTTGATCTGTCTTATTCTGGTCTTGATGAATTCAAAGAGCCTGAATTCAAGGGTTATGGTTCTGAGGATAGTAAGAATGAGTCAAATGTTGTTTGTGATAAGAAATCAGATGATTCTAAGGAAAATTCTGATAACTCTTTGGTAAATGAACAAGTATCAAAAGAGTTCTGAGGAAGGAAGCAAAAGTCTACAATTGTTTGTGATAAAAAATCAGATAATTCAAGGAAAATACTGATGACACTTAGTAAAGAAGAACCATATCAGTGAGCGTGAGCGGAGGCGAGAGTGAGCGCGTATATGGTGAAATCCGTTCTTAATGTTGATCAAAGAAAGCGAGCGAGAGAGATCGAGAGTGATAAAAAGATAGATGTCCACACACACACAAAAAAGCAGACAAACTAATCTTAAAAAGTTTAGGTTGAGGTATGCTAGATGGTATAGATCACAAAGTCCTAGGGGTAATCATAGAAACGAGAAGAAACAGAAATCCAATTCAACTAGGGAAGTGATTTTGTGAAAGTAAAACAAAAGCTATGTTTTGCATTCATTTGTGTGGTAGTGGGTTTTTTGATCATGTGCAGCTCATTGTAACTCCATGCAAAGGGAAAAGAATGGTAGAAAGTGAGAATAATTATAAAAGGTGAATTACAACGTCGTACACGGCAAACAGGAGGACTCACCGCAGATTGCTTAGAGGGAACAATGTTCCGAAGAGCATGTTGTAATGCGAAAACTGTGTGCGCTAAGAACGGACCGTGGAATTAGTGATAATGATAGAGGCACAGGTTTGGGACATGTGTTAGAAGATAGCGGGGGTTGGGGTGTTATACCTTTTGGAGCTACTTTGTACTTACGCGGAGAACAATTCCTCATACTACTACTTATGTGTCTAATTATATGTATTCTAAAGTGTCACGCTAAATCAATGTCACATTTTTCAAAATTAGCACAATCAACTGTAAGAAGGCCATATCAATCAAAAACAGTATTATCTAACAAAAGGTTTACCCAAACAAATAATACTGCTAAGCAGAAAGTAGTTAAAACACTAAGGCCAAAACAGTAATACTGCTAGGCCACATTCACAGTGTTAATGCTTTTAGGTTAATCAGCAAATGCTATAATGGCCTCAACAGTTGGTTTGAACCTACCAAACTTGATAGTGCATCAATTCATCCCCACCTTGAAGAAACACAACTACATTGATGCACGAGGCAGATCCAAGTCAGTAATGGCTTGGGTCCCCAAAGGAAACAAAATTTCTTTATATTTATGTCAAGAAACCACAACAGAATGATACAGGATTTATTGACAGTGGCTGCTTAAGGCACATGACTAGAAACATAGCTTATCTCTCAGATTTCAAGGAATTTGATGGAGGTTATGTTACATTTAGGGGAGGAGCACATGGTGGTAGAATTTCTGGTAAAGGAACACTTAAAGCGATCAATACAGTTTGTTATACCCAAAACCATTCCCTGATCCATCTCTGATACAACAAAACTCCATATGAGCTGATACACGACTAGAAGCCGGATTTATCATTTCTTTATGTCTTTGGTTCACTCTGTTATCCGACCAATTAGGTAAACTAAATGCAAAGGCCGACATTCATATTTTTGTTGGTTACACGCCTGTAAAGAAAGATTTCAGAATCTATAACAGGAGAACTCGGAAAATCATGGAAACTATTCATGTAACGTTCGATGAGCTGACAACGATGGCTTTTGAAAAAATCAGTTCAGGATTCGGGCTTTAATTTATGACTCCTGGAACATCCAGTTTAGGACTCGTACCAAACCTTATTCCTCAATAACCTTGTATCCCACCAACCAAAAATGATTAGGATCGTTTATTCCAACCCATGTTCGATGAATACTTCAATCCTCCACTGAGTGCTATTTCTCTAGTTCAAGTAGCTGATACACTAAGAGTTGTTGATTTAGCCGATTCACCTGTGTCAACTTCAACTGACCAAGATGCACCATCAACAAGTATCCCATCAACACAAGAACAAGACCAATCTCCAATTATATCTCAAGGTTTTGAAGAATTGCCAAAAACACCACACTTTTATGATGATCCACTTCATGAACACTCAACTTCTCAAGGATCGTCATCTAATGTGCGGCCATCCCACATTCCATTTGAACTTCTTAGTAAATGAAGTAAGAATCATCCAATAGCAAATGTGATCGTAGATCCTTCTCGCTCAGTCTCCACCAGAAAGCAACTTCAGACCAACGCTATGTGGTGTTATTTCGATGCCTTTCTCACTTCAGTTGAACCGAAGACTTATAAAGAAGCAATGCTCGAACCCTCCTGGATTGATGCAATACAAGAAGAAATACATGAATTCAAGAGACTACAAGTATGGGAATTAGTACCGTGTCTAGATCTCGTAATGTTGATCAAATTAAAGTGGATCTTCAAAGTCAAGAAAGACGAGTGTTGCGGTGTACTTAAAAACAAGGCTCGATTAGTTGCTAAAGGATACCGACAAGAGGAGGGAATAGTAGAGGAAAAAAATTAAGATGTCGATGATGGGGCAAATGACTTTCTTTCTAGGACTTCAGATTTCTCAATGTCCCGGATGCATCTTTATTAACCAGTCCAATTATGCTCTTGAAATAATAAAGAAATATGATATGCTATATAGTGATCCCGTTGACACCCCTATGGTGGACAAAAGTAAATTGGATAAAGATCTATAGGGGAAACTAGTCGATCCCACACATTACCATGGTATGATTAGTTCCTTAATGTATCTTACATCCAGCAGACCAGACATAGTATTTGCAGTGTACATGTGTGCCCGGTATCAGACAAAGCCTACCGAAAAGCACCTACATGCAGTTAAGCAAATCTTTCGATACCTGAAAGGAACCATTGATATAGGTCTTTGGTATTCAAAAGATTCTTGCATTACTCTAACATCATATGCAGATGCAGACCACGCCGGGTGTCAAGATACTTGACAAAGCACATCTGGAAGTGCATAATTCTTGGGAGATAAACTTGTTAGCTGGTCATCCAAAAAGCAAAAGAGCACTGCTATCTCCAGTACAAAGGCAGAATATATTGCTTTATCTGGGTGTTGTGCTCAAATCTTATGGATGAGATCATAACTAACAGTCTATGGGCTTAAATTCAACATGATTCCTCTGTACTGTGACAATAAGAGTGCAATCGCTTTATGTTGCAACAATGTTTAACACTCAACACTCAAGATCTAAGCATATAGATGTGAGATACCACTTTATTAAGGAGCAGGTAAAGAATGAAGTAGTGGAACTCTACTTTGTCAAAACCAAATATCAACTTGCAAACATCTTCATAAAAGCCTTACCACGAGAAAGATTCAACTTCTTGGTCAAAAAGCTAGGTATGAAAAGCATGTCTCTTGAAACGTTAAAGAGTCTGGCAGAGGAAGAGGATGAGTAATGGTGGTAACTCGTGTCATATCTTGTGTATCATATGTATATAAGAAAATATAAAAACCCAAAAATATTTTTCATTTTATATAATTTTTTTTAAAAAGAAAATATAACAATAGAAAACCAAAAAAGAAAATAGAAAATTAAAAAATCAAAAAAATAGCTTTTTCATGACATGTCTTCTGAAAATCGATAACATTTACGGCCTTTGAAATGTCATTCAATAATGATACGAGGCTGTGTAGATTATAAATGACATGTAATATCAGGGATTAAAACAGATGTGGAGGTTGGGTAAAATGAAATAGATGTGTAGCCATTTTATTAGAGGTGAAAGGTTAAAGAGATGGGAAGAGTGTGTATGCTTGAGAGAGAAACCACACACATACACTTTTACAAAAGTAAACTTCACTCCTCCATGGAAGTATGGAGGGGGTATTTATAGTCCTAGTAACACTTAACTATTGTAACTAGTCATTATTAGTCCCTACGTGTCACGCTATAAATGAACTAATGTAATTCCGGATATGTCACCATATTTTAAGGCTAACAATCTTCCCCCAATATGTGGACACATACGGAATTACTTACAATGTTCCTAACAAGTACAAATACAATTGAATAAAGTCTTCCAAAGCGCTTCCAAAGCTGAAGTTGTCTTTTAAGTTCTCCTGGTCTTGAAACTTGTATTCCAGCTTGGATCTTCATTGTCTTTACTTGTTCTGGAACCATTGTAGTATGCATGAGTTGGATTAACTTCCCCCCAATTCATGCAGCATGTCTTGAAAAGCTTTCTTCATAGACTTCTTTTTGGCGAAGTTTCTGAATCAGCTTCCCCCCAAACCAACATCCCTATCTTAAGCAGATTCTAAAACTTTGAAGTAGCTTAAACAATCTTCTACTTGTCATTGACGTGCACAACGGAAATTTGTAGAAGTCAAACCACACCAAATACTCCTGCTTCTTGTCATTAGGGCTTGGTGAATATTCGTTCGGGGGCGCATGCGAGAAATCAGCAATAATTCTTCTTACCTATGTAGAATACTTCATAAACCATACTAAGTAAAGTAGTCTACACTACTTCCCCCTGGAAGTTGACATGGTAACATCAAAGTCAACTAAGTCCTGGATGTACACATTTTCCCCCATGATGGTTGCGAACTCTTGGAAGCATCATTGTCGTGTACGCCCATATACTCGAGAAATTTTTCTTGTCTTAAGCACATATCTGAAATCAAAACAAAGCATCTACCCTCTTGTCTCAAAACACCGTAGAGGAGATGAAGCAGAATCAAGAAAACTTGTTATAATCAAGGTTTCTTATATATGAATGTCGTTGTAGAACTTATGAGAAGTTTTCCTTAGACTGTGAAGTACCTTTGTCTGGAATCCTGAAAGAATTGCTGATTACAAACATCTCAAACTTTGTGATTCTCTTGGGCTAACTTAATACCAACCCACAGAATCTGTTGGCTATTGTTTGTGATCACTTGATGAATAAACCTGATATAACCAAACTTGAAAGATGAAGTGAAATCCTCTAAATTGTTACTTAAGGCTAGCATTGGTTGTTGATTAAAGAACTGTTCAAGATTAAATCTATAAGTACTCTGAACCACAACCCGAAAAGTATAAAAAGTACAACCCCATCTTGAAATTATCCACATCCGTCTTTTACTGATGTGACACTGAGTACAGATGGTACATGTAACACCTTTAAGTGATAAGTTAACCAGACTCAACCAACCACGACCCTACTTCATGGAAACTAGATAATTCAAGTCTTAATCATAAGCTGTATACGTTCAAGCAAGTCATCAATCGATAGATTGGGTTTGAAGAAAAGAGGTAGAAAATAGAAGGAAGTCTCGATGATGAAATAAGTAGACGCCTTCGTGAAATCTAACTTCAAGCTCAAATAAAGGATACCAAATTAACTTCGTGATCACTTGTCATCGTAATTCGAATTTCTAGCCGTTTGTCATTTATTGAATCTTTTTCGGATTGTTTTAGTGTTATGTATCATGTTTGTTGTGTTGTTGTTCGTTAACGAATATCAGGATCAATAGATTATCATAAGCACGGCCCGTCCAAGTAATAAACCCGGTCATGTATACTTTTGCCCAAAAAGAGAATGTTTTAATACCTGGCACAATCCGATAACATAAGTCCAAGATGAGATGTTGTGGTTTGATGTTGTTAATTAGTTGTCCTTTTAAGTTCAAGTATGTAAATTAAGCCCTTGAGAGTTGTGAGTTAATGGTCTAAAGATTTTCCATGTAAAGAAAATCTCAACTCACAAAATGCAATCATGAACTAGACAAAACGCAGTGAAGAGCCTTAGGTAAAACGCTGTCAAATCTTGAGGTAAAACGCAGTCAAGAAATGAAATGGACAGAGTCTCCCCTAGGAAAAATGTAATAAGGGTCTTCAATTAGGCAAATTGCAGAGGCAAAACGCAACATTTCATAAACCAAAACGCAGAGCCAAAACGCAAGAACCAAAACGCAGAACCAAAACACAAGAACCAAAACGCAATAACCAAAACGCAGAGCCTAATAAGACAAAATGCAGTACGTTGTCCTTCACAAAACGACAAACCACAATACTTTCTCTGACAAATCGCAGGAAGTAAAACGCAACCCGCAAGCAAAACGCAATCAAGAACACCCTTCATATAGACAAAACGCAGCCAAGAAAAAATCTTCAAACTTTCTTGTAAGCCACAAAATGATGTTAAAACTACCAAGTAATGATGCAAGGGATAGTTCTAATCCCGAAAGTACAAGTCTTTAACATCTTTAACCACAAACAAAGATCAAATCTTGATTTTTCTTGGTATATTTTTCGAACAAAAAAAACAAAAACAACACCACGAATACATTACACCCCCGGTTAGCTCTGATACCAATTGTAGATCACAAACGACATGTAATATCAGGGATTAAAACAAATCTGAAGGTTGGGTAAAATAAAATAGATGTGTAGCCATTTTATTAGAGTTGAAAGGTTAAAGAGATGGGAAGAGTGTGTATGCTTGAGAGAGAACACACACACACACTTTTACAAAAGTGAACTTCACCCCTCCATGGAAGTATGAAGGGGGTATTTATAGTCCCAGTGACACTTAACTATTGTAACTAGTCATTATTAGTCCATACGTGTCACGCTATAAATGAACTAATGTAATTCCGGATATGTCACCATATTTTAAGGCTAACAGGCTATAAATGAAGTTCGAGTAGAAGTTTAAAATGTTTTAAAACAAGTCATATGGCTTGCTATTATTCCAGATAGCAACCCGATCATCAATTTAAAAGCAAGTATTTCGTCAAAAAGAAAACTTGACTCTCAACCAGAAATTAATTTTTCTTGGGTATGAATTACTTTATATTTATACAAGGCTTGTGTTTACTTTGCAACACAACCCGTGCTTGCTATATACAATAAATATACATGTCAGTGCATTTATTTTTTTTAAATAAGAGAAATCTTATTTTTTAAGGTGTTGATTTTAAAATGAATTTAATCATCTCAAAGTTTCATCAAAAAATGATTTTTCAAGGCATTTGACCACTCAAACAATGACTACAACTCTTTAACTAGAAAACGGGTCATTATTTGAGGGGGAAAATGTCAAATAATCTTCTTTAAAAATCATCATGTGATAAAAGGAAAAAGGTTTTAAACAATAATGGATTAATATTTAAATGGAATTAATTAAATTTAACTCATTTGTGCTTTATATGTTATAGGTTTAATCCTTTAGGGTCTTAATAGCTAAATATAATGCTTAGTTTAGTTGACAAAACCTTTAGGGACTATTTGTGCCAAAAGTGTATTTAGATTTTGCCTTAGGAAAGTTATTAAAAGAAAATAAAAGGAATATGAAACTTGAGGGGGTGAGTGTGTCAAAATCTCAAAGATCTCAAACAAACACCCCCCCCCCTACCACACCGTCACTTTCACATCACAAAACAAACACACCCTTATTCCTCCATTGCTAGAAATCGTCTCACCCAAGAACACCTTCAATTTGTGATTTTCAATCCACAAGGTAAACTATAAACTTGTTTCTTAAACCTTAAACATCTTTTAATCAAAAGAAATTAATCAAATACCCACTTAATTAGACTAAAAACCCTAAATCTTGATTTAGGGTTCTACAAATTTAAAAGTGTTATTTTTTGTTAAATTGTTTAGGTGGTTTTGATGTTTATAGGAAATAGATTACTCGTCTATATTAGTTTGCCATGGGGTTAACATATGAATGTGTTATGAGTGATCTTTGGTTCGACAATTTGGGATAAAAGGCAGAACTTGTAAAATTTGTAGGGTTTGTGTTTAGAAGTGTTAGAATGATTCCTTGTAGGTGTTAGAGCATACTAATCCAAGCTAGGACAACTAAAACATGGTAAACTTGATAATCAATGCTTAAGGGTTTCGTTTAGGTCGAACATAGCAAAAATGGTTATTTTTGTTGGGATTAAATGCGTTCTTGAAGTTACTGTTGCCAAGGTTTGTGTTACTACTGCTAAGCTAAAGGAGGTCTTAGGGCATAGAGTTGGATGTACAAAATCAATCAATCTAGAAAAATAAACGAAGTCGTATAGTTGATAGCTTCAAGGTTTTGTAACCCTAATACTAGGAGAGTATTCGTATTATTTGTAATAATAATATTGGAGCTTTTATTGTTGAATTGTGTGTTCATAGAATTACTGTTTCATTAAGAATTCTTCTAATATTAAAGATTAGATTCCGCATAATCTTTAATACATTCACACAAAGTTTCTACTATAGTTGTGTTAGATTTATCTAATATAACTAAACCTCAAACAAGCTTAAGGAATTCGATTTACTAAAGTGGGATCCAACAAGAGGTATCCTACAACTGGGACAACAAGTGGTATCATAGCTTGTTAAGAAGCTGTGATCTAGAATAACCTGTTTGAATATACAAGATCTCTTTGCTAAAAGATATGGATTCAGAATCTGCACATATGGTAGCTGCATCTAAAGTACCCATGCTCAAACCTGATGAGTTTAAGTTATGGAGGATGAGGATTGAACAATACATCTAGATGATAGACTATGCACTATGGTAAGTCATAGAGAATGGTGCAACCTTACCAAAAACAATAATTGTGAAAGGAGTTGTGACAGAGATGCCTATTACATCTGCTAAGGATAAGGCTTAGAGAAGATTAGAGGTGAAAGCTAGAAGCACTTTGATGATGGGCATTCCTAATGAACATCAGTTAAAGTTTAACTCAATCAAGGATGCAAAGTCGCTGCTGGAAGCTATTGAAAAGAGATTTGGGGGTAATGCTGCTACAAAGAAAACCCAAAGAAATCTCTTAAAACAATAGTATGAAAACTTCTCTGCTCCTAGCTCAGAGACCCTTGATCAAACTTTTGATAGGCTTCAAAAGCTTATGAGTTAGCTGGAGATTTTGGGTGAAAAGCTTTCACAAGAAGATGTGAACCAGAAGTTGTTAAGAAGTTTGTCATCAGAATGGAACACACATGCTGTTGTGTGAAGGAATAAGCCTGAATTAGAGACAATGAGCATGGATGATCTCTACAACAATCTTAAAGTATATGAACCAGAAGTCAAAAGGACATCAAGCTCAAGTACAAGCACACAAAACATGGCTTTTTGTCCTCTAACAACTCTGGCAGCACTAATAAAGTAGTTAATACTACTCATAGAGTTTCTGCTGCCAGCACTCAAGCTAATGTTGTTAATCCAATAAATGTAGATAACTTGAGTGATGATGTGATCTATGCATTCTTTGCTAGTCAACCAAGTAGTCCTTAACTTGCAAATGAGGACTTACAACAACTCTATCCAGATGACTTGGAAGAGATGGATTTGGGATAACAGATAGCCATGTTAACTATGAAGGCAAGAAGGTTCTTGAAGAACACTGGAAGGAAGGTGACTATTAATGGTAATGAGACTATTGGGTTTGATAAGTCTAAGGTGGAGTGCTATAACTGCCACAAGAGGATACATTTTACCAGGGAGTGTAGAGTTCTAAGAAACCAAGACAACAGGAACAGGGAAAGCTCAAGAAGAAGTGTACCAGTAGAGACAACTACTTCTAATGCTTTGATCTCATGTGATGGTCTTGGTGGTTATGACTGGAGTGATCAGGCAGAGGAAGGACCTAATTATGCACGCATGGCTTACTCATCTTCAAGTTCTATCTCTGAGGTATCAAATGATTTTACTTGTTCTAAATCTTGCTTGGAAACTGCTAAAACTCTTAAATCTTAATATGATCAACTGCTAAAAGATTTTAAGAAATCTGAGTTAATGGTTTTAGCTTATAAAACAGGCTTAGAGTCAGTAGAAGAAAGACTTGAATTTTATAAGAAAAATAAGTCTATTTATGAAGAAAAATTAAAGGCTTAGAATGGGATATTGAAGTAGGAGAAATAACTATTGGGGAGCTTAGGAAGAAGCTTGAAAAAGCTCAAAAAGAAAAAAAAATGGAATTCAACGTAATGTAGACAAATTTGAAAATGCATATAAAAGCTTAAACAAGCTCATAGAGAGTCAGATTTTAGACAATTACAAGAAAGGTTTAGGCTATAATGCAGTTCCACCTCCCTACACAAGATATTTTATGCCTCCAAAATCTGACTTGTCATTTACTAGTTTAGAAGAATTTACAAGTGAGCCTGTAGTTATTAAGCCTGTAGTTGAGAATAGTGAAGTTAAGGCTAGTGAACAAAGTCTAAAGCAGTTAGGAAGAATAATGGTGCTCTAATTATTAAGGATTGGGCGTCTGATAGTGAGGAAGAAGATGTGCCTCATGCTAAGATTGAAAAGAAAATAGTTAAGTCTAGTTTTGTTAAGATAGAGTTTGTCAGACCTAGACAGTAAGAAAAGACTGTTAGGAAAACTATTAATCATATGGTGCAAAATAGGCAAAACACTCACATTCCTAGAGGCAACCAAAGAAACTAGAATAATATGATGTCTCAAAAACTAGGAAGTAATTTTGAGATGTTTAATAAGGCATGTTATGTATGTGGAAGTTATGATCATTTGCAAGCTAATTGCAATTACCATCAAAAACAGTTTCAAAATCAAAGGATGGTAAAACCTGTTTAGAACAATGCTCAAAGGGTGAATCATCCAAACTTTGTTAAAAAAGACTTACCCCTGTGCTAAAAAGAACATGGTTCCAAGAGCAGTACTAATGAAGTCTGGTTGAGTATCAGTTAATACTGCTCACTCAAAAACAACAGTGAATGCTGCTAGACCAATGTCATATCTTTCTAAAAAGGCACATTCAACTATTAAGAGGCCCATTCACAAGAATACAACATTTAAAAACAGTAATTTTAATCAGAGGGTTAATACTATTAAGGATAAAAATGTTAATTATTGTCTAGGACAAATAGAGTAGTTAATGACTTGTTAGGCCAAAAGCAGTAGTTAATGTGTAAGGGAAACAATTTTCTTATGTTCTGTTTAGGCATCAGCTCTGTTGGTGTTTAAGAAAACCAAAGACTAAAGTTTTAGACCATGTTTCTAAACACAACAATGCATCAATCACCCTAAAGAAGTTTGATTATATTGATGCACAAGGCAGATCCAAGTCAGTGATGGCTTGGGTCCCTAAAAAAACTGATTTCTTATCCAATGTGCGGGCAATCCACAAAATGGATTTACAGGATCAAGGATTGTGATTGAATAGTGATGCTCAAGGAACATGACAGGGGCAACATGATCCTATCCTTACAACTATGCAAGAGATAGATGGAGGATATTGTTGCTTTTGGAGGGAAACCCCAAAGGAATGAAATTACAGGAAACAGGTTCCATTAAAACTGGTAATCTAGATTTTTGAAATGTGTATTTGGTAAGAGATTGGTTAAAGTTTAATTCTCTTTAGTGTATCACAAAGGGTGGATAAATGAATAGCGTTCTTTTTTAATGACATTGAATGTATTGTTTTATCTCTTAAACTTTATGTTAATTAATGAACAGTTCAAGTTTAATTTAGAGTTCTAGTAAGAACAATATTTAAGTGTTGATTTAAAGAAATAGTTCCTAAAGAGGTTTAACTTGCCTTTTCTGCAAAAGCCCACATTAATGAAATCTCAATTTTGGCATAGAATGCTAGGTCACTTAAATTTAAACATGAATATAAATTGGTTAAGGGCATCTCTGTAAGAGGTTTACCTTCTAAACTTTTTAAAAAATGATCAACCTGTGTTGCTTTGTCACAAGGGGAAAGCAGCCCACAGAGCATTTTGCTAAGTCTAAAACAGAGGAACTCAATCAGTTCTTCCTTTTACATTTGCTTGCATTGGGACTTGTTTGGTCCTACCTTTGGTAAAAAAGCCTTATGAAGAAAATGTATTGCCTAGTTGTCACAAGATGATTATAGTAGGTTTACATAGGTTTTCTTTCTAGCTACTAAGGATGAGACTAGTGGCATTCTTAAGTTTTTTATAACTAGGATAGAAAATCTAGAAGATCACAAGGTTAAGGTGATTAGATGTGATAATAGGACTGAGTTCAAGAATAGAGAAATGAATCAATTTTATGAAAAGAAGGGTATTTTGAGACAATATAGTGTAGCTAGAACTCCTCAACAAAATGGAGTTGCTGAGAGGAGAAATAGGACACTAATTAAGGTTGCTATGACTATGCTAGCTGATTCTAAGTTGCCAACTACTTTTTGGGTAGAAGCAGTTAATACTGCTTGCTATGTGCAAAATAGAGTGTTAGTAGTTAAGCCTCATAACAAGACCCTATATGAACTTTTTCATGGTAGAACACCAACTTTAAGTTTTATGAGACCATTTGGGTATCCTGTTACTATTCTTAATACCATAGATCACTTAGGCAAATTTGATGGTAAGGCTAATGAAGGTTTCTTTATTGGATACTCTTTGAATAGTAAAGCCTTTAGAGTATTCAATAGTAGAACAAGGATAGTGGAAGAAAACTTGCATATTAGGTTTAGTGAGAGTACACCTAATGTTGTAGGTAGTGGACCAGATTGGCTATCTAATATTGATGCACTAACAAGAACAATGAATTATGAGCCAATTGTTGCAGGTACACAATCTAATGGTTTTGCAGGTACAAAAGCAAGTGATAATGCAGGTCAAGCTAGAAAGGAGACAGAACCTGTCAAATATTACATTTTACTACCATTATGGACTGCTGATCCACCATTTTCCCAAGATTGAAAGAGTTCTCATGATGATGAATCCAAACCTTTAAGTGATGATGAAAAGAAGGTTGATGAAGATCTAAGAAAAAAAAGTGAATGTAATGATCAAGAGAAAGAAGATAATGTTAACAACACTAACAATGTTAATGTTGCTAGCACAAATGAAGTTAATGCAAATATGTCTGCTTTGGAAGATTATAGCATATTTGACTCCTCAAGTGATGATCAAAATGATGGGGCAGAGGCTGACATGAACAATTTAGATACAACAATCCAAGTTAGTCCTATTCCAACTACAAGAATTCATAAAGATCAACCTCTTAATCAAGTGATTGGAGATTTGCAATCAGCTATACAAACAAGAAAGATGTCAAAGAATTTGGAGGAACATGGGTTTGTTAGTACTATTCAACAAAGAACAAACCATAAAGACCTTCAAAACTGCTTGTTTGCTTGCTTTTTATCACAAGAAGAACCCAAAAAGGTAATTTATGCATTAAAGGATCCAAGCTGGATAGAGGCTATGCAGGAAGAGTTTCTACAATTCAAGTTACAAGAAGTTTGGACTTTAGTGGATTTACCAAATGGAAAAAGGGTTATAGGCACTAAATGTGTTTTCAGGAATAAAAAGGATGAAAGGGGAATTATGATAAGAAATAAAGCAAGATTGGTTGCTCAAGGGTACACACAAGAAGAAGGGATTGACTATGATGAAGTCTTTGCCCCTGTTGCAAGAATTGAATCAATTAGGCTATTTTTAGCTTATGCTTCATTTAAAGATTTTGTGGTGTATCAAATGGATGTAAAAAGTGATTTTCTCTATGGGAAGATTGAAGAAGAGGTGTATGTATGTCAACCGCCAGGATTTGAAGATCCAGACTTTCTTGAAAAAGTATTCAAGGTTAAAAAAGCACTGTATGGACTACATCAAGCTCCTAGAGCTTGATATGAAACCTTGTCAACATATATGTTGGACAATTAACAAGACCTTATTCATCAAAAGGTACAAAGGTGATATTTTGCTGGTCCAAGTTTATGTGGATGATATCATCTTTGGTTCAACAAAGAAGGAGTTATGCATTGAATTTGAGAAGTTGATGCATGAGAAATTTCAGATGAGTTCTATAGGAGAACTTACATTCTTCTTGGGATTACAAGTACAGCAGAAGAAGGATGGCATATTTATTAGTCAAGATAAGTATGTTGGTGAAATTTTAAAGAAGTTTGGGTTTACAGATGTCAAGAATGCAAGCACACCAATAGAAACTCAAAAGCCTCTGCTCAAGGATGAAGATGGTGAAGAAGTGGATGTTCATATGTATAGGTCAATGATTGGTTCATTGATGTATCTTACATCTTCAAGACCTGACATCATGTTTGAAGTGTGTGCCTATGCTAGATACCAAGTCAATCCAAAGGTTTCACATCTTCATGCTGGTGAAAAGAATTTTTAGGTACTTAAAAGGTCAACCAAAATTGAGCCTTTGGTATCCAAAAGATTCTCCTTTTGATTTGGTAGCATACACTGATAGTGATTATGCTGGAGCAAGCTTGGATAGGAAGTCTACAACAAGAGAGTGTCAATTTCTTTGATGTAGATTAATATCATGGCAGTGCAAGAAAAAGACAGTGGTTGCAAATTCCACAACAGAAGCTGAATATGTGGCTGCTTCAAGTTGCTGTAGACAAGTGCTTTGGATTCAGAATCAACTACTTGATTATGGGTACAATTTTATACATACCAAGATCTTTATTGGCAATAACAAAACTATTTGCATAATTAAAAATCCTGTTTTTCATTTAAAAAAAAGCATATAGAGATAAGACATCATTTTATTTGAGATTGCAATGAAATTAAATTGATTTAAATGGTCAAAATCCATACTGATGAGAATGTTGCAGATTTGCTTACAAAAGCTTTTGATGTAAGTAGATTTTAATATTTGATTGCTAGTATTAGAATGCTAAATCCTTAAAGTCTTTTATCTCTTCATGCTTTTGTAGAATTTTGTATGAATTAGTACTGTTATTCATGTCATTAAAAGTTTCTGCTGTTAAGTATAATTAGTACTGCTGGTTATACTTAACACTGCTAAGTTTTTATTGTTAGTTATACTTAATACTGCCTGGTATAATTAATACTGTGAAAGTTGCTATGGATTGTGTTTTATTGGTTTTTGGACTAACATTTTACGGGAAAAGCAAAGAAAAGTGTTAGATTGTGTGGAATAAAAACAGACAGAGAGATTTGGTGAGTAAAAGAATCGAGAGAATTTATGAGTTGAAAAACAGAAAGAGAGCTATGTGAAATAAAAACAGACAGAGTGATTTGGTGAGAAAAAGAATTGAGAGAAGTGGTGAGTTGAAAAACAGAAAGAAAGTTGAATATATTAAAAACAGACGGATGGTTTGGAATGGAATTAGAGTTAATGCTAGTAACTCAATGTTAATGCTGCTAGGCATAAACTTAATAATGTTGGTAAAAGTTAATGCTGTTAGGCATAACTTTCTACTGCTGTTGAAAGTTAATGCTGCCAGGCATAACTTACTACTACTGGTGATGGTTAATGTTGTTAAGGGTATTTTCATAAATATTTCGATTAAGGGTTTCAATCACTCATTTAATCGATTTCACTCTTTTATATACTCTTTAATCATAAACCCTAACTCAATTTTATCATCCATCATCAAAACCCAATACAATGACAACCCTAAAGTTTGCTGATACTCACAACATGGTCGCATTTTTGTCTAAACCCGCAGAAAGTAAAGGGTTTGAACAAATTATGGATTTTTTAAATGCACACCCCATAAAGTATGCATTAACGGTTAATCCTACAATCTATGCTTCGTGCATTGAACAATTCTGGGCTACTGTCAAGGTCAAAACTGTTAATGGGGAAGTACAGTTACAAGCCCTAGTAGATGGGAAGAAGATAATCATAACTGAATCAACTGTTAGAAGATATCTTTAACTAGAAGATGCTAAAGGTGTTGATTGTCTACCCAATTCTACCATCTTTGAACAACTTACACTGATGGGGTATGAGAAAATTTCATAGAAGCTTACTTTCTATAAGGAATTCTTTTCCTCACAATGGAAATTCCTTATTCATACTGTTTTACAATGCCTAACTACAAAGACTACTGCATGGAATGAGTTTAGTAGCACTATGGCATCTGCAATTATCTGTTTAGCTACAAACCAGAAGTTTAACTTTTCAAAGTACATATTTGAAAGTATGGTGAAGAACTTGGATAATGTGGGCAAATTTTTGATGTATCCAAGGTTTGTACAAGTGTTTGTCAATCAACAACTTGAAGGGATGGCAACTCATAAGAGAATTTACATTGCACCCTCTCACACTAAGAAGATATTTAAGAATATGAGAAGGGTAGGGAAAGGTTTTTCTGGAAGGGAAACACCATTATTCTAAACAATGGTGGTACAAGATCAAGCAGAAATGGGTAAAGGTTTAGTAAATGCCACTGATCCCCATCACACACCGACTTTTATTCAACCATCAACATCTCAACCTCAAAAGAAACAAAAAAAATAGAATGCCTAAGAGAAAGGACACTGAGATACCTCAGTCTAGTGGTCCTACAGACAATGTAGCAGATGAGGTTGTCAATGAGGAGATGGATGACAATTTGGTGAGGGCTGCCACTACTGCTTCTAGCTTAGAAGCAAAGCAGGACAATGGTAACATCAATAAGACCCGATCCAAGGAAACACTTAATGAACCAAGTTCCCCATGAACTAGTTCAGGTAGTGGTCCCAGGCACTAAGAAACCATGGGGGGTACAATTGCTCAAACTAGGTTTGAGAATGTATCTAAACTTTCTAATGATCCACTGCTCGTAAGAGGTAACACACTTTGAAGTGGTGAGGATAGTCTGAAACTTAATGAATTAATGAAACTATGTACCAATTTATAACAAAGGGTTCTTGATTTGGAGACTACAAAGACCACTCAAGCTAATGAGATTATAAGTTTGAAAAGTAGAGTCAAGAGACTAGAGAGGAGGAATAAGTCAAGAACTTATGGGCTTAAAAGACTATACAAGGTTGGTTTAAGTGCTAGGGTAGAATCCTCTGAATATGAAGGTTTGGGTGAAGAGGATACATCCAAACATGGGAGGATAGCTAATATTAATGCTAATAAAGACATTTACTTGGTCAATGTTCACACTGATGAAGATATGTTTGGTGTTAATGACTTAGATCGTGATGAGGTGATTTTTAACAATGAAGATGTTGTTAAAACTGTTAAGGAAACAAGAAGTGTGGTTGAAGAAGTTACTACTGTTATTGAAAAGGCTAAGTTGGTTAGTGTTGCTGAAGAAACAGTTAATGTTGCTGCTACAACAGTTAGTACTGCCAGTACAATTCCAGTTAGTGTTGTTACAACTACAACTACAACAACTGTTATAACTGATGATGAGATTACTTTGGCTAAAGCACTTACAGAACTGAAAAGTGCCAAACCACCAACTCAAGGCATTACTTTTAGAAATCCAAGTGAATCGATAACAACAACACCAACAACAACTGCTGCTACAACAATTAGAACAATTCAGCTAATAACTCAAGATTAAGGAAAGAGACTTGTTATTTCAATTAACAGGAGAAAAGCACTACCCAACAGTTTCTTTTCAACAACCATCACCTGACCTATCGTGTCGATCAGCTTCACTACCCGTGCCCCCGCAACAATTTAAACCAGAACTGTGAATGAAAAAGTCTAAGAAAATCTACTCAGGGCTTTTTTTGGGGGGGGGGGGGATTGAAAGAACTTTGCCTTCAAGCTACAAGCTGAAGAAGAAAAAGAAGAGAGGCTTGCCAGAAAAAAACCTTAGCAAATTGAAGAAGTTAACATAGTTTGGGATGATATTCAGGCTAAAGTTGAAGCTAATTATCAGTTGGCTCAAAGACTGCAAGCTCAAGAGCAAGAAGAATTGACTGATGAAGAAAAGGCAATATTGTTTGTACAATTCTTAGAGCAAAGAAGAAAACATTTTATAGCTAGAGGAGCAGGTGAAGAGGAAATGACACCAAAAGTGACACAAAGAAGTATCAGTGTTGATCCACTTGACAGATCGTTGCTTAACTTGTAAAAGGCTTAGTTGTATTGAATAAATCCAAGACAACTATGGTAGAAACTTTGATTGAATATATCAAAGACTACACGGAATCTAGTCTATGATACTAAGAAGAATAAGCAATAAAATAGTAACAAACAAGATTGTATAATACCAAACTTTAAGCCTCAATATATTAATATGAGCACCCTTGATAGTGTTAGGGTTATACAAAACCTTGAAGCTAAAATGATTTCTAGATGATATGTGAAGATGAGATATCTAAACTAATGCCCTAGGGTCTCCTTTTATACACCAAGGAACCCTAATGGGCTTACAACGCTTTTTCTATACATACATATCTTTTCCTAAAATATCTCATTCTTATCACATAAGCAGTACTAACATATACACTAACAGCACTAACTTATAACTAACAGCAGAAACTCTTCTAGCAATAGTAACTTTATAGCTAACAGCAATAATGACTTAGAATATTTCCTGCAGTCTTCACCAGCAGTAGAAACTATAACCAACAGTAGTAACTTCCATAACTGGAAGCAATAACTTCAATAACTGGCAGTAGTAACTTCAACAGAACTAAAATGTCTTTTAATCCCAACTATAACACCCCGTGTTTTGGGTCATTATACGTCGTCAATAAATTTACTATTTATTTTTAGTATTGTACGCGTTTGCTTTTAAATTGAAATCGTGTAAGCTAAAAATTATCGTTCAATGTGAACGGGCATCAAGCAATTAAATGTTTACATCAAGCAAGTGTTAGATAATTATTTAGAGGATAATTATTAACTTTGCACATTTTATTTTTATTAGTTACATAAAGTGTTTACGTTTCGCGATAAAGTACGTTTAGGCATTCCCGGAACCACCAAAACTTTTATACGCGTCAACAAATACCCATTATTATACCCAATACCCAAAGTTTTATTAAAATTCACCTATGTTAACATTTTTCGTCAATTTTACATAAATGAAAACCAATTAAACACTAAATGTACAAGTATTCACCTTTATGTTTTACACTACAAGTTCAAGTCTTCAAGTAAATGCAAGATATTTGTAAATAAACAAAAATCACCAACTAGCTCATCCCCTCCCCCATATATTTCGAGTAGAATGAGATCCCAAGGGGACCAAGAAAAAACACCAACTACGACTTGTACAACCCTTTCTCAGTATACCTTGAAGTACCATGTCTAGTATTGACCATAAGACTTCCTTAAAACACTCCTAATGTTTCTCTTGACCAAAGACTTTCTTAAGACTTCCTATACAATATTTGACTAAGTCTTAGGCTATATAAGGCTTGCACTAGTGGAAGAACACATACACTCTTCATTTGCTTAAGTGAAAAACACTCTTTTCTCTCTTCGTTTTGCTCCAAAACCCATGACCAAACCCACCACCATAAACAATCCATACCAAAATTATTTACAACACATACAAGTAATCCTACATTATATCTAAGATATCCTAAGGTGTTTAGAAGGTTTGGTTTAAGGTTTACAAGTGTTAAAGCAAGAAGGTTCAAGATTAGGGTTTTCTTGAAATTAGGGTTTTTAAGGTGTTGAAAGCAAGAGTTTGTTTGCTAAACAAGGGTTTAGATCTTGTTGTTCATCACCATACATCATATTAAGGTTACCTAAAAACCTTAATCTCTTTACGTTTGTGATTTTATGCATATATAATGTTTGTATAGTTATCACCATCTAAGAAACTTATTATCTTGTAAAATGGATTTTTACACTTGATTGTGATTTGGTACACTTTTACATATAACATATGGATGTTAATATCATGTTATAATGGATGTTAATATCATGTTATAATGGATGTATAAGTATTGTACATGTGTGGTTTAGGTATAGAAAGCACTAGTTACCTAAAAAGTATACTTATTAAAGATTATGGACACATAGGTATTTAGACATATGGATCATGTGATTCTTGGATAATATATGGATAAATCATGGACTAAGGACCCTAAGTATGTAAGACATGTGGAGTTAAGTGTTGTAAAGGACTTGTAACAAACTGGTTAAACTAAAAAGTTATAATAAACAACTTTTAAACACATTTTACCAAAATGACCAAAACCTTCTGTTTGAATTCGAAATATAAAGCCTTTATTTTATGTTTTTATAAAATACTACATCTCATGAGGATTCCAAAAAGGTAAAAAAAACTCGAAAAACTGATTTATAACGAAGGAGATACGTAATTTAAAAGTTACGCGATAATAAACGCGTTTATAAAAGAAATTTTATAAAATCTTTTTAAGTTTCACTTCTGATATATACAAATGGTTATTTTTATCAGATAATACATATTTTTAGGATTCCAAAACATTAAGAATCATAATTTTATGATCAATAACAAAGGAGTTATGAATTACGCAAGTTTACGATAATAAATACTTTTATAAAAATAACTATATATAAGTTACTGTTCACATCAGATATATATATATATATATATATATTGAAAACATCATTAATTTGATAGAACTTTTAATTACGAAGACGTACTCAAAAGAATCACTAAAAATAGAGTTAAAACGAATAAAATACGACATTTACGAGTTTATGACGACAAATTTTATAAAAGTATAGGAACAATAAAAACCACTGTTCACCAAAGGACTCAAATATTGAAAATGTAATATTTTGATACATCGTCTTAATACGAAAGCATGGACGTAAGAAACATACTAAACGGGCTTAAAACGGGAAAATTACGTCGTTTTTACTAATGAAATATTTACAAACGTTTTAACTTTATAAACATGATTTCACAAATGCTATTAGATGGTGATGTAGCTATATATAATTGTATATGGTGGTAGTTATTTAAAGTACTTAGTACTCATACGACCTGTAATTAATTAGGTTGCATTCGGGCGTATTTATGACGCATTTTTCACGCATTTGATATACTTTGTTGATTATCATCCACTCGATGTGAGTTCATAACCCTACGTTTTACATTTATAATGATTTATAAGTTTTGGGGTGAGAACATGCTTTGTTTTACAATTGGACGCAAGTGGACAATTCATATTTAAACTGATTACATGTTTGCCTAAGTAGCGATAACCTAATGAGCCCATTATCATGAACTGTTAAATTACTGGATTGTAAGCGCGAATGTTATAAATAGATCTATTTAGGGGTGACGCCCCCGTTTGGGTGATTAGCTATCACTGGAAACGAACGTATACCATGTCGGATTTGGGATGTTTTGGGTTAGAACATCATCAAGGGCAATGTAGGCAATTTATATTGCGATTCATATATGTCAAGCTTCAGTGTCACGAGCTTAGGGAAACGTAATGACATTTTTTTGATGCTTACATTTGATGTATTATCACGGGGGAGATCTTGCGGTCCTACACTTATATAATTTACAAACCTATGAATTCACCAACATTATTGTTGACATTTTAAAGCATGTTCTTCTTAGGAGATCAATGAGGTACAAGACAAGGGATACATTGGTGGTCGTTATTTTGGAAGTCATTTGCATTAAAGATTTGGTTGCATTACATTTTGGAGAAACATTTATTATGAACTAGAATCTTTGTGTTTTGTATTTTGAACAAGTAAAGGCTTTTATAACAAACAATTTGCTAAATCTAATGTATCGGTTTTAAAACGACACTTTTAAATGTCGTTCTTATATATCTTGTGTTATTGATCTATGAAGTAACGCTTCCAAACCCAAATTCCGTTGCGACCCATTTTGGGGGTGTTACAGATTGAAATCAGAGCCAAGTTATAGAGAACCAAGTCAAATTTTTTGCTGGACTATAACCGTTTTCAAACACTGTATTCATACAAAGGGGTTTTCACGAGACATACATACACTAGTTGTTGCATTAGTTAGTTTTACTAGATGCTTACATGATTCATATACGTGTTCATATTATAGTACGTACATTACTATGAGAGTCTTACATATATATACAAAGATGAGTTTACATTCTTTCTCACATACTCTACAATTATTTATATAAGGGTTATTTATATAAATATTAGATCATTTCCTTAGGCAAGGTAGTACTATAAGCTCGTAGGTTCTAAACGCTACCTAAACATTAAACTATTAAATATGATATCTTACGATCATTCATTTATACCATGAGCACATATTCACATTTACCATACATCATCTCACAACCCTCTATTTTTGGAGCACGACTAGGATAATGAAACTAATCTTATCTTATTACTATTTCAACTTTGAAGATTAATGATGACTGTTAGTCAAGGAATGAGTGTTAAGGAAATAGAGCATGTTGTAGCCTAGCGAGTGGCTAATGCTATCAAGGCTATTGCTATTAACGAGACAAAAACCAACATGGCCTGCAAGTCAATTGTGACACCCCCATAAAATCAACAACGCAGCGGAATACCACTTTGGGGTGCCACTTCATAGTATAAAGTACAAGTTACAGTAAACGACCTCAAAAGAGACGTTTGATAAAATGTCACATTCGATTTAAAACTTCAGAGTAAATTCAGGTCCCAATAATTTATGTTTTAACAAACGTTACATGAGTTCAAACATGACTCATTTGTATAATTAAAGAAAACATTTATCGAATGTGAAGAAAAACCAAGTCCTTATAGTTTTGATATCCACGCGTCTCGAATGCTCCCAATGCTCAGCTAGCAATATAATAACCTGAGAAAATACATGCAAAAACGTCAACAATAATGTTGGTGAATTCATAGGTTTAAGTAAAAGCAGTATTGAAATAGTTCAAGAAATATTTCTGTAAGAAAAGTAGCGTTACAACATTTAGAAGAATTGTTATCGAAATCCATGTAATGTTTCAATAAATCAAGTAATGTTCAATAGTGGACCGCAAGGTTTAGGATCAGCCAGCGACAGTATTTCAAAGTATAATTCAACAGAATACATTGCAATGAATACAATGTATAAATCTTGATTGCATTTAGCTCATGACACCGAAGCCTTGACGTTAACACATATCTTGTATGTAATTCATGTTGCCCTATAACTAGGTATTATTGCCTTATACCTAACCTCTAAATACAAATTGTCCATTGACTAGGTGCTCGAAAGGATTTGATTCAGACCCCCGGACAGGGCTATCAAACCTAATAGATCTATTTACTTATACTAGCGCTTACCTATTATAGGCAATTAACAGTTCATGATGTGGGGTCTTTTGGCAATAGCTACTTATGCAATTAATCTCATATTCGGGTCCAGCATACCATAAAGTTTCTTGTGTTCAGTTTATAAAACAAGCATGTATCTCCCTCGCGGGGTTTTATAAATACACTATAAGACCAGGTCACAAGTCAACTTGGGATTAAAAAGGACTTGGGGAAGTTCTAGTGGAATGCCATGCTTATCTTGGAAACACATCTCATGA
>BQNB010005443.1:6543-38946 GCA_026074375.1 Tanacetum coccineum | reverse complement strand
GGATTTTAATTTGTTAAACATTAAACCCCCACTTAATGAACATTTCACGTCACTTAGCAGGCATTTTCGTCATTTATTTCTTTTCGATCAATCGACCCGTGAGGTTTTTGATAATTGCTTTGGTTAAAAGCGATTTTCTAGAACCCGACGGAAAATACTCACTATACTATTATTGGCCTATCCTCATTAGTACGTATTTATATATATTATATATATTTATATACGTGTTGATTCGGACTCGATCAATGAATTTTCGGATGATACTCCTTCACAGAGTGTTGCACGGAAATTTCTAAATGAGGTAAAAGACACCATTGTGACTGTTCAACGTGTTGTAAAGTCGAAAATGTCATTAAATGCAAATAATTGGCCGTCACTCATCTAGAGATTCAAAAGATTTTTAAAGAAGAAATTGCTTCTATTGTTAACCAAGTTAACGTAAGAGTAATACATTTTGAAAAGGAGTTTTTGAAAGAAGCAGCTAAATTTGTTCGAGACTTTAAATCTCTTGCAAAAGAATCTGATGAATCTCTAAAAATGATCAAGGTTTTGGAAAAAGAAAATGAACGTCTTTTGAGAGCAGTTGTTAGTCAGGATATTATGTCCATTATGCAAAATCTTTTTGTTGTAGATACATCAAATCTCCAAACTAAGCTTGAACATACGAAAAAAATTTTGAAACATGATCATTAAAAAGGAAAATGTGACAACTGACTATATTCCAGGTTAATGTTTTATTATTAACTCATCATATTTTATTTTGAACATATACGTACTTAATTTAACCTAAAACCAGGAAGTTATCCCGTGCATAACAAGAAATGTCTTTAGACGCACACCGACTCTAGACTAAGTTTAGTCTACATTATTTAAACATATTATCAATCTCATGAGCATTATTATTACAAGTCATATACATTTTGTTTTACCACTTTTTACGTAAGTCGTTTAAACTTGCGTTTTAATACATACATGCATGCAAAACTCTCCCAATACCCTCACCACCTTTACCAATACCCTTAAATACTTAATACTATCCAAAATCAGTTATTTCCTACCTCATTTATCTTATAAAAACCGCCCCCTAAGTAACACACACAAAATATATCAAAATCTTTTGATTATCCAAAGATCATA
This sequence comes from Tanacetum coccineum, assembly GCA_026074375.1. NCBI lineage: Eukaryota > Viridiplantae > Streptophyta > Magnoliopsida > Asterales > Asteraceae > Tanacetum > Tanacetum coccineum. The sequence goes on along the minus strand of BQNB010005443.1, from coordinate 37,809 downwards.
CCAACTAATGCTAGTTTTTCAAATTCTTTCTTGCACCTTGCCAACTTTCTTACAAAAACCAACTCCCTATCCCTTCTTACACCATCTCACGCCCCTTACTTTCATTAAGGAATATGTTTCTTTGTCTAGTAGATACTTTATAAAGCTAATTAATTTTTTCCTATATAAGCAACACCTCCCATTTCTTACTCACTTCATCACCAACACAACACATTCTCTCTTTTCATCCCATAATAGGACACGGCTCAAACACCCCTTAATAAGCTAGTATTGTGTTGATTTTTACAAAGGTATTTTACAAGAAAGGTGCTAGTTCTTAGTAATATCTAAAGCCTACAAGGTTTTATTGAAAGGCTTTTGGGTTAATCAAAGGTTTGTGCAAGGTTTAAAACTAAGGTTGCATTAGCTATTTTGGGTATTTAGTGCACTTTAGTTCTCAAATCATCACCATCTATTTGTGAGCATCTCCTAACTTCTCTTTTGATTCTTTATGCATCTTAATCATGATTATGCATTTTTTTTACAAACTAGCATCACCCATATGTTGTGTTATCATTTGTATAAACTAAACTAGCGGTTTTTAAAAGATGGAAAGATATCATTTATGTTCTTATAATATTATTGTGTTTATTGAATTTTTAGGATAAACTCATGATTATATATGTTAGCTAGTGTTGTTAGTGAAGTTGTATCTTGTTGGTGAAGAGATTAAGTTAGATATGAGATGGAATTGTTGTTTGAATTAGTAGTGAACGAAGGTAGGTTAGATTAGGCCTTTGAGGAAGTTGTGGATTGTTGTTTTGACACATTTCGGGAAGTTATAGAATCTGTCCCAAACGGCACGTATGTTATGGGTCACTTAAAAATGTTTTGAGATGTTAAAACTCTAATATTATGTTAGTATATGTTCTCGCGGTAATTTTTTGGGTAAAGGGTTACCTCGATAAAGTATATTAAAACAGAAAAAGTTAAGTACAAATGGAATGTGGCTGAAGTACCACATTTACCTCAAGTTAAACAGCTTGATAAACACCTAAAACTAGAGCTTATGACATGCCATAAACTCTTACAACTCTAGAGACAACTAATTGCAACTAGAACACATGACTCAACTGAACAAGCTAACCAGCGGTAGCTGTGAAATATGAACTTTCACAAGCTTTTGTGTTTTGAATTAAGTTAGCCGATTCATCATACACATTTTCAACATCTTATTCATCATCTTCTTCTTCATCATTTAAGGTAGAAAAAGAATTAGACATGGACAGATTATATTTCTTAGAAGAATTACCAGTCGTCTTTAACATAGATGACGATTGAGATGTATTACCCACATTAGTAACTCCCTTCTTTGGTGCACTTGTAGTCGCATTAGGCTCATATCTAACATTTTGTTTAACTGACAGACCAACAAACTAACCATCATTAGAAGACTTGGACTTACCTTTCCTCTTCTTCTTTTTACCTACCATTTGGAAACCATCATTAGTCTTCTCTACAGTAGGAGTAACAACATTATAAGTAGTAACAATAGGAGGACTCACCACCTTTTTAGGGCAATGGTCATAAACATGACCAAAAATATTACACATATCACATCTAGGCGGCCTCCATTCATACTCAACAGGGATGGTTTCTTTGGTGAAACCATCCCCAGAAAGAGAAGGAATACCAATAGTAATAACATCCACGAGGTCAGCCTTTAAATTTACCTTAATTAAGCATCGAGCAAAATTACTCCTACCCCATGATTCATTACACATGGAGCTTATGTATGAATCAAGCATAACAGGTTTTCCAATAAACGTAGTAATTAGACTAATACCATCCTCTTCAAAAGCTTGAATAGGCACATCATGTAATTTAACCCATATCAGAATGCGAGTTAATTCTTCTTTGAGCAATCTAGTATCCATCGACCTTTTCTTGAGAATGATCAGAGATTTACGTATCAACCAAGGACCACCCTCCTGAACAGCCTCTAAACCAGCACGAGAATCAAATTTAAAGAAAAAGAAGCCTTTGGAATTCGTCATAATCCTTTTCAGCCCATGTTTCGCCCAGTTGTTCCTAGCTTAGTATTCAACACCTGGAAATGTCATTCTCTTTCCAATAAAGTAGCCATATAGAGTGTGTTCAAAGCGAGTACTAACCTTTTTGACAACTTTATGAGGAATAGAGATGTTAACACCATCAAATACGGGATCAACCACCAAGGTACGGAAGTTGGAATTGACTTTTGGTTGATCCTTTGCACTTGCACCCGCAGCTTCAGCATAGGATGTTAACTTGGTATTGATGTCCACTGACTGAACGATAGGGTCACTAGGTATTGTGGATTCATCAACATTAAGATTAATTGAATTATCTACATGCGAAACCTTACAAGGGATCACATCAGCATGATTATTATCAGCCTGAATTGAGTTACATATAGTACCTAATGCATCTAAGGTTTCCATACGATCATCATTAGTCATCCCGGATAATAACTCATCATGTTTACCAGCTTCAATATCATTTATTAACTTGTGCAGGTCACCTACAGTTGTTAATAGAACTCTAAAAGTGGCAGCAACATCAATATTGTACAATTCTCAGGGCACGTTAATAGTAGTAGAAGAAGAAGCCAAAGGAGAAGAGTTACTCACCTTTAGATTACCATCACGTGTAACACCAGATTCAACTAGGTTTACCCTAGTAGCATCACTCGAATTCGTACTATGCGCATTACCAGATTCATTACCTTTCAATTGCGACATTCTTGACTTCAACGCATCCAAATCAATCGATCCAATGTTTATCATAAACAGCCGACAAGAAAATAAACCCTAAAAAACCCTAAACAAAGTAAAACAAGAAGAACGACACTAGCAGCAATGAGATCCTCGTCTATCTCAAAAATGAAAACCTTTAGAAGAAAGGTAAGATTATACAACATCAAAGATCCTAACTGACTTCCATATTAAAGAAGACGATTAGATTTAATTAGGAATCCACAAAACAGCGGAAAAACACAAAACCTTAAAAAGAAGATTGCAATCTAAATCTTTAAAGAAACATCAACCAAATAATAAACTTGTTATATCATTATAATCAAAAGATTAACCGACAAAACAAGAGTGTTATAAGGAATTCAGATCAAGAGAAGAAAAGATTGAACGATCAGATTTGGAGATGGGTAATTGTTTTCGTCGCCATTAGAGAGAACTAGGGTTTTTCAAGAAGTTAACTTTGGATTTGTCTGTTGTTCTCCCGGCAATTTTGATATAAAGAACGCGAAAATCCGACTTATAACGAAGAAGTTATAGCCGTTTTAAATTTGACGAAAGATAATACTTTTGACAGCTTTTACAATATTTGCGGACAATCTGTCCAGTTTTTAAATCAAGGTTTTGACCCCTTTTGGGTCCGAATCGGCTAAAGTGTATAAAAGAAAACTTGTCCGGAATGATTTTTTGCTAAAATAAAAGACGTTTCTTTTGTCATGAAAGTTTATAGCGAAGGAGTTATGCTTTGTCAAAGTTGGACTAAATCTAGACATTTTTATAACTATAAAGCTGATGAAACTAATAATGGGGTTTTCGAGCGTTTTCGGGTCCGTTTGAGCTCTAAACACCTTAGCGAATAATAGCGTATTACTTATAAATAATTAGGACGCGTTAGAAACTTTATGGAAACAATATTTCATAAGCGTTAGGAGTTTACTAAAAATGGAAAGTTTATATTTGACGAAAAGTACATATTAACAAGGTAAAAATAGTAACTCTCGGTTTAAGTGCCGAAACTTAATAAAAACCCTATACGTTTTGACTAACTAAAATATGAAACAAGCATATACAGGTGATGTTGACTTTCTAAAAATAGTTGTGCATCATTTTACCTTTATCTTGCATTAAGCCGCGTCATTATTCATTTAGGTCGCGGCTAGGATTTCGTGCTCATATTTCATTCACCGGTCATTATTCTACATTCCGTTGATTATTTATCACTCACTACTTTGCTTAAGGTGAGATTTCATAGCCCCACATTTTACTTGTTTAATTACTTGGGGTGAGATTACATTGCTCGTTTTTACGTTTGAACACAAGTACAAATTACTCGTTTACGGACTGGTCTAAGTACCCATTAACCTATGACTTTCAGTACACCCTTTATCATGAACCGTTAATTATCTCGTGTAAGCACGAATGTTATGGATAGATCGATTAGGGTTGACATCCTCGCCCGGTTTGACTCGAGTACATGTCAAACGGCCGTAATTTCATTTGAGATACTTTACGAGTGTCCCGGGTTAGGCACCTGCATGGGCATTTATTCTTGATTATAGTTATCGCTTCGGTGTCATGAGCTTAGACAGTTGTAAACGCATTTTGTGTGGCTTTGTATTTGTTATATTGTCATACACACTTTAAAATCTTGTGGTTCACATTTACAGTTTTATAAACCTATGAACTCACCAACTTTATTGTTGACACTTTTAGTAAAGGTACTTGATTTTCATGGCTTACTTATGGTGACGCATTCACGGAGTCTTTTCCTACATAAAGTTGATCATTTGTATAACTTTTGAACTACTATTACTTTTGGGTTTAATTATTGTAATGTACTCGGTTGAAAACTTATTCCGCTTTGTTACATTCAAATGATCACTTTTCAAAACAACTGATATAGAGGTCATTCTTTATTACTGTGTGTTATGATGCTATGAAGTTACTCGCCCCCGGTTACCTTTCTGCTGTGATATTTTGGGGGTGTGACAGATTGGTATCAGAGCCAGGTTATGGAGAACTAGGTTGCATTAGTGGGCCTAGACTATAACTGTTTCTCGATTGCATTTCATCATAACATCATACACTTTCTGCTACTACATGACTATTATACTTTACATGTTTACGATTGCTTTATATATATGTTCGCACTCATACTGCTTCTTTTTATAAAGATTACTTATATAAAACTTGGTTATCACAGCAACATGTCTTCATCCCACTCTACTATTACCTACACCTCCGAGTCAGACGTTGATGATCACCATGGGGTATTTATTTGATGCCCGAGTACGAGTCTGATGCATCTGAGGCTGCTCCACACTCTTTGGAGTATGCTGCACCAGCTGATGATGACCTGGAGCCGGCAAAGGCTTAGCATTACCAGCACCTGTTTTACCCGCTCTATTATCACCTGATTACTCAGCAGACTCTGAGCCGATTGAGGACAACCCTCAAGAGGCTGACCTAGAGGATGATCTCGAGGAGGAGCCCTCCGAGGAGGAGGAGGAGCTCCCAGCTCCGACCGCCTCCACACCAATTATACCAGATCTCATCTCACCATCTAAGGATGAGGAGGAGGAGACCGAGCCTTTCGAGGAGGACGAGTTCGCCCTCACTCCACCATCACCCATTTCTCCCCCTATTATCCCATTTTCCCAGACACGACTTTGTAGGGCACAGAAGTCGGTTCGCCCTCAGACTCCTCTGCCATCGTCCATTGCTGCATTTGTTGATGAGTGGCTTGCTGCACCTGCACCTCCATCACCACCACCATCTCCACTATCACCCTTATCATCACCTCTACCCAGGATACCATCACCACCACTACCATCATCACCCACCCGCAGTGATTCCATTCCCAAGGCCGACCTGCAACCTCGGAAGATAGCTCGACTTTCCCCTCTACCCTTTAGATTCGAGATTAGGGAGAGCTTCGCAGTTGCTGCTACGAGACAACATGGGTCTACTTTGGCCTAAGGTACTATCGACAGATTTGTGGTCGCCATACAGGAGACCAATGAGAGAGTTACTGATCTAGGCACCCGCTACAGGCAGGATAGCCATTAGATATATGTGCATCTCCAGGATGCACAAGACGACAAAGAAGTTTTACGAGCACAACTGGCATCTTCTGAGCGAGAGGCACGATACCTCCGTAGTAGGGTAGTGACTCTAGAGCAAGAGGCTGCATATGCTCGTGATGCTTGGAGCCTTGCTATGGATAGGATTAGGACATTACAGCATCAGAGGCAAGAGAGTAACGACAGACTGACCAGGTTTGAAGAGCGTGTCAGAGCGTTAGAGCGACAGGATGGACCACCAGTAACTAGCAACAGTTGTTAGATTACTGTCATTTATTAGTTATTTTGTATAACCTGCTAAGCATTTGGGTATTGCCCAACTAGTAGGTTCATTAGGATACTTGTACTTTTTATGATGTATTGTAAGAATGATGTATTAAGTATTCGAACCTATTTATGTATGGTTACGATGTTGCTATTTATGATGTTGATTTATTTATGCCATGGTTATTCATAATGTCCTTGCCATGATGTATTTGTCTCTTATGTTTCTATGTACCATGATCCTTCCTTATTTATACGTGTGATGATGTCATTCTTTGTGTGATCTCATTTTTGTTATCTGTTGTGACATAGAACAATGGTATGTACATGATAATCTGAAACTAACCAAAACCCAAACAACGAAGGTGGAGTCAACCAGACTGCGCTTGACCAGCTTGTTACTCAGCGGGTGGCTGACGCACTTGCTGCTATGGAAGTTAACCGATCTACCAACCAGGAAGAAACCAATAGAACTACAGCCACTACCCGCACATGTTCTTACAAGGAATTTCGCAGTTGCATGCATGGGAATTTCAGTAGAACCGAAGGTGCAGTTGGACTAACTCGTTGGTTTGAGAAACTCGAGTCATTTTTTCAAGTTAGTAAGGTTAAAGATGGTGATAGAGTGAAGTATGTGGTGTGCACAATGCTGGATGGTGCACTGACATGGTGGAACTCGTACGTCAGGTCAGTAGGTATTGACGCTGCAAATGCAACCCCATGGAGTGAATTTAAGCAAATGTTGATCAAGAAGTACTACCCTCGAAGCGAGGTGTAGAAAATGGAAGCTGAACTATGGAATCTGAAAGTGAAAGGAACAAACATCATTGCCTACACTCAACGTTTCCAAGAACTGACATTGCTTTGCCCAAAAATGGTCACACCTAAGACCTAGATGATTGAATGTTACATTAGAGGGTTGAGTTAGAACATCAAAGGAAATGTGACTTCATCAAAGCCGACAGACATTCATGAGACCATCACTATGGCTCAAAGCCTAATGGATCAAGTAATACAAGATCTGGGTGAGAAGACTGTTGATAACAAGAGGAAATGGGAAGGAAATCACAACAACAACAACTAAAACCAGAACAAATGTCATATAGTGGCCAGGATTTACACTATTGGGCCACCTGACAAAGGTAAGTATGCTGGAAACCTACCCCACTGCAGTAAGTGTACCTGTCATCACAATGGACCTTGCCCGCCCACTTGCAATAACTGTGGAAGGGTAGGCCATATGGCCAAAGACTACATAGCCCCTGCCCGAGCAGCAAATCCAGGAAACCAAAACAACCAGAGGAACCCACCTACATGCTATGGTTGTAGACAAAAAGGGCATTATAAGAATAAATGTCTAAAAGCAGGGAACCAAGGCTAAGGAAACCAGATCCGAGGCAAAAAGAATTATAGGAACCAGAACCAGGGAAACCGAAATGGAGAAAACAATGGTCAAGGAAACAAGAATGGGAATGAAGCTTGTGGTAGAGTGTACGCGTTAGGAGAAGAAACAACTGTGCAAGACAACAATGTTGTCACGGGTATGTTCCTCATCAATATTCATTATGCATATGTCTTGTTTGATTCTGACATTAATAGGAGTTTTGCGTTGACCACTTTTAGTGAATACCTTAATGTTATACCCACTACTCTAGATACTACGTACCATGTCGAATTAGTTGACGAGAAGTCTGTAACAACCGATACCAACTTACGAGGGTGTACCTTAAACTTGCAAAACCATCCCTTCAAGCCTATAGAGCTCAGAAGCTTCAATGGCATAATTGGAATGGATTGGTTGTCAAAATATCATGTTGTGATCGTATGTCATGAGAAACTTGTTTGTGTTCCTTACAGAAATGAAGTGCTAACAATACAAGGAGATAGAAGAGGAGTTAGAGGCAAATCCAGACTGAGCATCATCTCGTGTATCAAGACTCATAAATACACGAAGAAAGGATGTCCAGTGTTCCTAATTCAAGTAACAAAAAAGGAAATAGAAGAGAAGCAACTCGGAGACTTACCTATCATGAAAGATTTTTCAAAAGTCTTTCCTAAAGACTTGCCTGGACTCCCACCCGCTCGTCTGGTCGAATTTCAAGTTGAGTTAGTGCCTGGAGCTGCACCAGTTGCACGTACACCTTATAGATTAGCACCAGCCGAGATAAAAGAATTATCAGAACAATTGAAGGAACTCGCAAACAAAGGATTCATTAGACCAAGTTCCTCGCCTTGGAGAGCTCCAGTTTGATTTGTCAAGAAGAAGGATGGATCCTTCAGGATATGAATCGATTATCGTGAGTTGAATAAACTTACCGTGAAGAATCGATACCCGTTACCCAGAATCGACGATTTGTTCGACCAATTACAAGGATCAAGTGTCTACTTAAAGATTGACCTAAGATCATGTTATCATCAATTAAGGGTTAGAGAGGAAGATATTCTCAAGACGGCTTTCAGAACCCATTACGGTTACTACAAGTTTCAAGTAATGCCTTTTGGTTTAACCAACGCACCGACTGTGTTTATAGATCTCATGAACCGCGTGTGTAAACCCTACTTGGATCAGTTTGTGATCGTGTTCATCGACGATATTCTCATTTACTCTCGTTACAAAGAAGAGCACAGAGAACATTTGAAGACAATCTTGGAGCTGCTTAAGGAGGAAAAATTATACGCTAAATTTTCCGTGTGTGAATTTTGGATACACACGGTACAATTCCCCGGACACATGATTGATAGAAAAGGCATTCACGTTGATTCCACAAAGATCAAGGCCGTTAAGGATTAGGCATCTCTTACCGAGATACGCCAATTCCTGGGTCTTGCTGGCTACTATCGAAGATTCATCAAAAGATTCTCAAAGATTGCCAAACCTTTGATCGAGTTGACACAGAAGAATAAGAAGTTTGATTGGGAAGAAGAACAAGTGTCAACTTTTCAGCTCTCAAAGCAGAAACTCTGCGATGCACCAATTTTGGCACTACCTGAAGGTAGCGATGACTTTGTGGCCTATTGTGACGCATCACGTAAGGGTTTAGGTTCTGTTCTAATGCAAAGAGAGAAAGTTATTGCGTATGCATCTAAAAAACTAAAGATTTACGAGAAGAACTATACAACACATAATCTGGAGTTAAGAGCAGTAGTGTTTGCTCTAAAGATTTGGAGACACTATTTGTACGGTACAAAGTGTACTGTGTTTACCAATCATAAAAGCTTGCAACATATCTTAGATCAGAAGGAACTCAACATGAGGCAATGACGTTGGTTAGAATTTCTCAGTGATTACGATTGTAAAATTTGTTATCACCCTAGAAAAGCAACCGTTGTAGCAGATGCTCTGAGCAGGAAGGAGATGATTAAGCCTCTCAGAGTTAGAGCCTTAGTAATGACCATTAACTTGAACCTTCCATCTCAAATTCTCTAGGCAAAGAACGAAGCAGTTAAAGCAGAAAACATCAAAGCTGAAGACTTGGGCGGTATGATCAAGAAACTTGAACCCCATTCTGACGGAACGTTATGTTTGGAAAATAGGAGTTGGTTACCATGATTTGGTGTCTTAAGAGCTTTAATTATGCGTGAGTCGCATAAGTCAAAGTATTCTATCCATCCAGATTCTGACAAGATGTACCACGACCTCAAGAAATTATATTGGTGCCCGAACACGAAGGCCGACATTGCCACTTATGTCAGTAAGTGTTTGACATGTTCGAAGGTTAAAGTCGAATGCCAAAAAATCGTCCGGTCTATTGGTACAACCTAAAATACCGCAATGGAAATGGGAGAGAATAACGATGGAATTTATTACGAAGATACCAAAGACATCAAGCGGATATGACACGATTTGGGTCATAGTTGATCGTCTTACAAAGTCAGCTAATTTCTTGCCAATGAAAGAGATTGACAAGATGGAAAAATTGACGAGGCTGTACTTGAAAGAAGTAGTCTCTAGGCACGAAGTGCCAATATCGATTATTTCTGACCAAGATGGCCGATTTACTTTGAGATTTCTGCAGTCGCTTCAGGAAGCTTTAGGGACTCAGCTAGACATGAGCATTGCATATCATCCTCGAACTGACGGATAAAGCAAGAGAACAATACGGACGTTGGAAGACATGCTGCGAGCCTGTGTGATTGATTTTGGAAAGGGTTGGGACAGGCGTCTACCTTTGGTAGAGTTCTCATATAACAACAGTTACCACACTAGCATCAAGGCTGCACCATTTGAAGCACTTTATGGTCAAAAGTGCCGTTCACCTATTTGTTGGGCCGAAGTTGGAGACGCCTAACTCACCGGTCCAGAAATCATTCACGAGGCGACAGAGAAGATCGTTCAAATCCAAAACCGAATGCAAGATGCACGTGACTGACAAAAGAGTTATGCTGATAAGAGGAGTAAGCCCCTTGAGTTTCAAGTTGGAGACAATGTCATGTTAAAAGTTTCACCCTGGAAGGGAGTGATCCGTTATGGGAAACGTAGAAAGTTGAACCCTCGATACATTAGACCGTTCAAAATCTTAGCAAGGATTAGACAGATAGCTTACCAACTAGAGCTACCACAAGAACTAAGTAGTGTTCACAATGTCTTTCATGTGTGCAATACGAAGAAATGCCTATCAGACAAAACACTCGTCATACCTATAGAAGAGATCCAAGTTGACGATAAGCTTAACTTTCTTGAAGAACCGGTAGAAATCATGGACCGTGAGGTCAAACAACTCAAGCAAAGCCGTATACCGATCATCAAAGTTCAATGGAATTCCCAAAGAGGTCCTGAACACATGGGAACGAGAAGATCAGTTTCGAAGCAAATACCCTCACCTTTTCCAAGACACCTCTCAACCAGATGACAACAACTGTATATTTATTTTTCTTACGGTATATTAAAAACATGCCCTTATTTTTTGTTTTAACATTATATTCGTGTAATGTTATTGTATCGAGCATTTTACTACTACTTTTATCATTTATCAAGTGTACGTAACCTTTAACATTTTTCTAAGGATTTTTATGCTTTATGCTAAATTATGACATCCTTTTTTTAACGTTCGACTAACTATTCTATTATTTGAATTTATATACATTTTAAATCTATTTATTAATCTATAAAACAATTTCTTAAAGCAACTCGTCCAACGGACGGGCTTGAGGCTAGTGTGTGTGTCTATATATATATATATATATATATATATCTATATATTATATATATATTATATATATATATATATATATCATATATTACTTATATTATATTTCTTTCGATATGTTCTCCTTTCGGCTATTGGTATTAGTTCTCTCGTTTGCATCGGTTAATCATACGGATGGCTCTCTATAGTCTTCCGGTTCGTAATCTGTTAGAACAAATGACTCTCTACAGTCATTATGATTGATCAGAAAAAATTTATGTTTATTTCTTTTGACCGTTACTGTTTGTTCGAATATTTTTGATACTTTTTATTGTTATGATCGATTGTTTTGTTATTTTTGCTACTTAAACCAATTATAAAGCTTATATAGGTGATTATTATTGTGTTATCTATGCAAAAAAATTTCATATTGAGTTATTTTTGTTGTTTTGTTTTTATGAAATTTGATTTGGTAATTCATTCGTTTGCATTGATCGATGGTCATTTTCTCTTTGTTAATAAATATATTTAATTTTTTTGTAGCATTCTTTATTCATAAATCACTATACTCGAATAATAACTCGATATAACCTCTTTACATTTGGCAACTACTCCTTTTGGAGATTTGTACTCTTCTTTGGTTCCTTCATTCACATTTATTATTTCATTCTTCGATCTTGATACGTAATGTTACTTGATATATATTTCTTTGATCATCAGTTCAACTCATTAGTTCTCAGTTTTTGTATGTTTTCTGATCATTACAGATATTTTATCCTTTCGTTAAGGATTCTCACGACATGTAATCCATACCTACTTGCACATTGCAGTCATCATATATGTTGCCTATTACTTAATTCGATATTCGTTTGCTGCCTTATTTGATGTATGATAAAAGAATTTAAACGAGTTATCGAGCGTGGTAAAGAAAATATCAAGAGACATAAATAAAAAGAACAAATAGAGTTGCAGATACACATTCATTTATTATCTTAAAAATAAGATTACATAAAACAGAAATAAAATAAAGTTTTATTACAACACTTTTCTAGCAATACTATCTATTAACCCCAAAGTCAATCAACGCCAATTGCTAAGACAACGAGCGACACGAGAGAATTTTTTTTGCATTTCTTTTAATAAACGTGTTGTTTTTATTTAACTTGCGGTGAGCCAGAAATTGCCGACCAAAAACTGATAATCTTCTTCGTATGAAACGTAGGCCATGTAAATGGCAAGTGCTATCGCACACACCATCGACATGATTGTAGTAATATGCAGCATTTTGAGAGGTTTGAATGTGAGATATCTAAGTGAAAGATTTAGTGTTTTATGGAAAAATGGAGGATAAAAATTTGGTATTTGAAGGGGAAATGTAACCGTTGGGTTACTATTTGGTGCCGTTGGGGGCATTGTTCATGTATAAAAAAGAAGAAGCTAAACCCTAGATATTTTTGACCCATTAAAAGATTAGCTAGGATCGGTCTGATGAATCGCTTGTAATTCTGTTGGACGGGATCCAAATTGATTACAAACTCCATTTTGTTGAAGAACCTGTTGAGACTATGGACCGAGAAATCAAACAGTTAAAACAAAGCCGCATCCCAATCATCAAAGTTCGATGGAATTCCCAAAGAGGTCTTGAATTCACCTAAGAACGCGAAGATCAGTTTCAAAGCAAATACCCTCGCCTTTTCCAAGACACCTCTCAACCGGATGACAACAACTGAGTTTCAGGACGAAACTCTTTTAACGGGGAGAGACTGTGACAAACGGCATTTTTCCAAGTTAATAATTATTTTAACTCGAAATATTTTATTTTCAAAGTTTACGTACTTGATTTAACCTTAAACCGCGAGGTTATCCCGCGTATAGCCATAAACGTCTTCGGACGCACACCGACTCTAGACTAAATTTAGTCTACATTATTTAAAAACATTATCAATCTCATGAGCATTATTTTTATAAGTCATATACATTTGGTTTTACCACTTTTTACATAAGTCGTTTAAACTCGCGTTTAGTGCGTACATGCATGCAAAACTCACACAATACCCTCACCACTTTTACCAATACCCATAATATTTATACTTTATCAAAAATTTAATATTTCTTCCTCACTTTTATAAAGAAATCCGGCCCTAGGCCTTTTCGTTTTTTTTAAAACCCCAAAGAAATGCATCAAAGGGACTTACTAGATATTAAGCTAGCTAATGCTTAGATATTTAACTTCAACTAGTAGGACTTTCTTTACCAAAACTCTTACACAAACCAAACCCCCTTCCATTTCTTACACAAGCCCACACCCCCTTGACTTCTTGAAAGATTTGTACATTTTGTATCCTAGATATTTTCTAGATAAATAGATACATGCAACTAGCATTATCATTCTTATCTATCACTTGCAAAATCACAATAAAAATCTCTCTTGTTTCTCTCCTTCCACCCATGGCACAAAACACCTCATTTTGAGTTTCATTGTCTTCCATTTTCTTGATATTTCTAGCACATAAGTGTATTCAAGGTTCATTACTAAAGTGTTTCAAGGTTAGGGTTTCAAGATTAAGCAAGGGTTTACCAAAAAAACAAGTTAATTAGGGTTTCATTTAATTATTTTGGGTATTTAGAGCTCACTTTAGTTCTCTAATCATCTCCATCTAATTGTAAGCATCTCCTAACTTCTCATTTGATTCATTATGCACCATGCTCATTTATACATTTTTCTTCAAAACAAGCATCACCCATATGATTGTGTTATCATTTTTATAAACTCAACTAGTAATTTTTAGTGATAAAAATGTATCATTTATGTTCTTGCAATATTATTGTACTTATTAAATTGTTGAAAGTAAACTAGTGATTTTATATGTTAGCTAGAGATATTAGTATAGTTATATCTTGTTGGTGAAGAGATTAAGTTAGTTATAAGGTGGATTTGTTGTTTGAATTAGTAGTGATCGGAGATAGGTTAGATTAGGCCTTTAGGGAAGTTGTGAATTGTTATTTTGGCACTTTTCAGGAGATTATATAAGTTGTCCCAAACGGCCCCTATGTTACAGGTCACGTAAAAATGTTTTGAGATGTTAAAACTCTAATATTATGATAGTAGATGTCGTTACGGAAATTTTGATATAAAGAACGCGAAAATTTGCCTTATAACGAAGAAGTTATGGCAGTTTAAAGTTTTACGAAACATGTCAGGATCTCCTAGCATTTAAAATATTTCAGGACATTCTGTCCCGTTTTTGAATTGAGGTTTTGACCCCTTTCGGGTCCGAACCGGTTAAAGTGTATAAAAGAAAACTTGTCTGGAATGAGTTTTCGCCAAAATAAGGAACTTTTTTTGTCACGAAAGTCAATAAAGAAGGAGCTATACTCCGTAGAAGTTGGACTATTTTTCGAAAAATGTAATAAATTTCCTGCACACATTTTGGGTAAATTAGTTGCTGTTAGAAGGTTAATTTGGCGTTTCAGTGAGCGTTTTCGGGTCCGTTTGAGCTTTAAACACCTTAGCGAATAATAGCGTATTACTTATAAATTATTAGAACGCGTTACAAACTTTATGGAAACGATATTTCGTAAGCGTTAGGAGTTTACTAAAAATGGAAAGTTTATATTTGACGAAAAGTACATATTAGCAAGGTAAAAATAGTAACTCTCGGTTTAAGTGTCGAAACTTAATAAAAACCCTATAATTTGCAAAATCACATTTTGACTAACTAAAATATGAAACAAGCATATTTGGGTGATGTTGACTTTCTAAAAATAGTTGTGCATCATTTTACCTTTATCTTGCATGAAGCCGCATCATTATTCATTTAGGTCGCGGCTAGGATTTCGTGCTCATATTTTGTTCACCGGTTATTATTCTATGTTTCGTTGATTATTTCATCACTCACTACTTTACTTAAGGTGAAATTTCATAGCCCTACATTTTACTTGTTTAATTACTTGGGGTGAGATTACATTGCTCGTTTTTATGTTTGAACACAAGTACAAATTACTCGTTTACGGACTGGTCTAAGTACCCATTAACCTATGACTTTCATTACGCCCTTTATCATGAACCGTTCATTACCTCATGTAAGCACGAATGTTATGGATAGATCTATTGGGGTTGACATCCCCGCCCGGTTTGACTCGAGTACATGTCAAACGGACGCAGTTTCATTTGAGATAGTTTACGGGTGTCCCGAGTTAGGCACCTGCATGGGCATTTATTCTTCATTATAGTTAACGCTTCGGTGTCATGAGCTTAGACAGTTGTAAACACATTTTGTGTGGCTTTGTATTTGTTATATTGTCAAACACACTTTAAAATCTTGTGGTTCACATTTAAAGTTTTATAAACCTATGAACTCACCAACTTTATTGTTGACACTTTTAGTAATGTTTTTCTCAGATGCTTGATTTTCACGGCTTACTTATGGTGTCGCATTCACGGAGTCTTTTCTTGCATAATGTTGATCATTTGTATAACTTTTGAACTAATATTACTTTTGGGTTTAATTATTGTAATGTACTTAGTTGAAAACTTATTCCGCTTTGTTAAATTCAAATGATCACTTTTTAAACGACTCATATAGAGGTCGTTCTTTATTACTGTGTGTTATGATGCTATGAAGTCACTCGCCCCCGGTTACCTTTCCGCTGCGATATTTTAGGGGCGTGACAGAAAAGAATATGTTGCTCTTTGGAATGATTGGTATAAAAAATGCGAGGAATGCAAATATGTCAAGATTTCGTACGATAAAGCTTATAATTAAATGTAATATCAAATCAAACGGTTGCAATCTCAGTTGGGAGATCTCAAGGGAAAGAGTATGAATACTCAATGGGCATCAAATACCTTCGATTCTTTAGAAACTTGATAATGAGAACGTGTCCTTAGAGTTCCAGGTTTTGTCTTTAGAAAAAGAGAATGAACTTCTTAAGTCAATTTACCAGAACCTTTTTGATTCTATCAAATAAACACGGGCTCAAACCAAACTCAAAACTGACTCTCTACAAAAAATACTTATTGATACGATTTATGAAAACGCTAAGTTAAGAGCCTATTTACATACCAAGTTTTCTGAACAAAATGAAGGGGAAGGTACGAGTGCGAATACTAAGTTTGCATAACCACAAATCTTGGGGAAACCGTCTTTGCAGTCTCTCAAAAACCAATCAGTTGTTAGACAATCGACTGGGTTTAAATTTAAACGACCTAAATTTCCAAAAGTCTTTTTATTCCCAAGGTTGTTGAGAACAATGATTTGACAAAACCAATCACTTCACACTCGGTACCAAAAATTCAAGAATCATAAGTTGTGGAAAATGACAAAGTGATTGCTCTAGGAATGTTTTGAATTAATCCTTTTAAGAATTCTAGGGTAGAAAATTTTATGCCTGGCAAACATGTAAAAGCAACCGTTAGGACAAAACCGATCACTGTTTCACAACCTCATGTCATCACTAAGAAAGATGTGAATTCTAACACAAATGGTCTATCTTCTATAAGAGTAGAAAGCACTGCTAAGACCAGAAGACCAAACCCTAGGAGCAATACAAAGAATGATACGGTCCCCTCAACGGCTAAGAGTAGTTGCCTCAAGACTAATGAAGTTGAAGTAGAAGAGCACCATAGGAATTTACTGTCTTTAAGTAATCAGAAACATGTGTCATCTGAATGTAATAACATTAAGCTTGCTATTCGAAATGATAATTCTGAAGTTGTGTGACAGCCCCATAAAATCACAACGCAGCGGAATACCACTTTGGGGTGCCACTTTAAGGTATAAAGTACAAGTTACAGTAAACGACCTCAAAAGGGACGTTTGATAAAATGTCACATTCGATTTAAAACTTCAGAGTAAATTTAGGTCCCAAATATTTTCTTTTTAACAAACGTTACAAGAGTTCAAACATGACTCATTTGTATATTTTAAAGATAAATGATTATCGAATGTGAAGAAAACCGAGTCCTTTAAGTTTTGATATCCACGCGACTCAAATGCTCCCAATGCTCAGCTAGCAATATAATAACCTGAGAAAATACATGCAAAAACGTCAACAATAATGTTGGTGAATTCATAGGTTTAAGTAAAAGCAGTATTGAAATAGTTCAAGAAATATTTTTGTAAGAAAAATAGCGTTACAACATTTAAAAGAATTGTTATCGAAATCCAAGTAATGTTTCAATAAATCAAGTAATGTTCAATAGTGGACCACAAGGTTTAAGATCAGCCAGCGACAGTATTTCAAAGTATAATTCAACAGAATACATTGCAACGAATACAATGTATAAATCTTGATTGCATTGAGCTCATGACACCGAAGCCTTGACGTTAACACATATCTTGTATGTAATTCATGTTGCCCCATAACTAGGTATTATTGCCTTATACCTAACTTCTAAATACAAATTGTCCGTTGACTGGGTGCTCGAAAGGATTCGATTCATACCCCCGGACAGGGCTGTCAAACCCAATAGATCTATTTATTTGTACTAGCGCTCACCCATTATAGGTAATTAACAGTTCATGATGTGGGGTCTTTGGCAATAACTACTCATGCAATTGACCTCATATTTGGGTCCAGCATACCATAAAGTTTCTTGTGTCCAGTTTATAAAACAAGCATGTATCAAACATGTATTAGAAATCATGTGGTAGATAAGCAAAAGCTTTAGTAAAAACATTCATGTAACGCTTATGTAGTAGTAACCGATAAGTTATTCGGTAAAACAAGCATGTATCAAACATGTATTAGAAATCATGTGGTAGATAAGCAAAAGCTTTAGTAAAACATTCATGTAACGCTTATGTAGTAGTAACCGATAAGTTATTCGGTAAAACAAGCATGTATCAAACATGTATTAGAAATCATGTGGTAGATAAGCAAAAGCTTTAGTAAAAACATTCATGTAACGCTTATGTAGTAGTAACCGATAAGTTATTCGGTAAAACAAGCATGTATCAAACATGTATTAGAAATCATGTGGTAGATAAGCAAAAGCTTTAGTAAAAACATTCATGTAACGCTTATGTAGTAGTAACCGATAAGTTATTCGGTAAAACAAGCATGTATTCTCACCCCAAAAATAGTTTAAGAAAACCATTAAAAATGAAAAGGTGGGGCTATGAACTCACCTTGAGCGAACGGTAATATCAAGTAATATAAGAGCTGAAGTAAGACAAATACTCCTAAGAGCGACCTAAAATAAAAGGCGCGACTTAGAAAAACAATCTAATACTTACGCGAAAGAAGATGAAATCAAATGATGACTTTATAAAAGTTTTACTTATGTCCGATCTAGCATGGCATTGCATTCAAGTTTTTATTGACCAATTTTACCTAAATTCAAGTGTCCCAATCTGTATGAATATGTCATTCATACCATGTTTTTACTTTACTCTTTACCCGTCAACTCACACAAAATACACCATTTTTGGTTTTACTTCAAGTACTTTTATTTACACATTTCTGAAATCTTTCACTTGTTGAATCATAACTCAAAATCCGTAATTCATACGAGCATGAGGTTTTCACCTCCAGAAAGCATTTTGAGTCTAATTTCAAATTCCAGTCCTCACTGTCCAGGGGGTCAAGTTGATCGTGTGAAATAACCATTTTACCCTTCAATGTCAAAACAGTTTAATTCTCTGAATATATTCCACTCCACGAAAAATGATCCATATAAATCAAAACCAATACAAGCTAATAAACGTGAGACCACTTGGAATGGTAGCTATAATGTCCCCTACAGGGAAACAACTTTTATTTCTGAAAGTAGTGCAAAATATGAGGGTTACACCCCGTTTCCCAACTGAGTGCAAAAAATGACATAGCTTTTTAGTAAATTGGCCGTATCTAGCTCATCCGGAGGAGATACGGCTCTATCCAATTAACCACATATACCTTAGACACATACCAACATCATTATTAAATTTACCAGGTACCCTATTACCAAAAATATTTCGTAATCCATCTGTTTTGCTACTGTTGTAAAAACAGTTTCATAACTCTATTATAATCCAATCCAAACATCATTTTATTCTCTTAAAAATTTAACACAATGCCATAACTAATGATTAGACACATTAGTAAACATAAAAACTTAATATTTTCAGAATCTAACATCCATTTGCATGGTCCAAAAACGAAATAAAAATTGAGAATAAAGAATAGATCTTACTAAGGGTGGATTTGAGCTAGAGAAACTACAAACAAAAACACTCTCTTCATGTTAGGGCTGGTCCAACCCAATGCAACCCTTAAATCCAGGATTGACACACTTACTTAGCCTAAAATATCACCAAGAACTTCCCAATAAAACCCCAAATCAAATGGCTTCAAGAATCACCAAGAAAACTAGTCCTAAACACCTTCAAATCTTCAAGAAACTATACCAAACTTTGCAAGATGCAAGAGGATGGTGTTATAAAGCCTAAAATGAGTTGAATAATTTTGTGAGATGGTGATGGTGGTGTTGTATGAATTCAGCAGCCAAGGACCAAGAAGAAGGAGAGAAAAAAAACTTTTGAAATGGTGAAATGAATGTAGTTTGGCATGTATGGGAAATGAAGTGTAATAGATGTTTTATGGAAAAATGGAGTATGGTGGAGTGTAGGGAAGGGTAAATCCGGTTTATAAGTCTTGAGGGGGTATAAAATTATATTATATTTTGATTTTGTTTTGAAAAGTTTAATTAAAAGTGTAAGGTTAAGGTAATAAAAGATTTTTCTTGCAAAACTCGTCCTTTCTTTCAGTTTTTCTTTGTTTTCGAAGCACAAGTGTACACTAAAGGATCATTTACTTTGGTAAATTTGATCTAGTATCTTGATGATATAGGTGTACAAGCTTTGAATCAAGAAAAACATCATTTTTGGTACTTTTGTGTTCAAAAACCTTTACAAAGAACAAAATCTTGATTTTAAATTTTTCGGCTTAAAAACCTTAAAGTTTTCATTTTTCTTGTTCCTATAGGGTTAGTAACACTAGTTGTACAAGATTTTTTTGCAAAAAACCGATCAAAAAAGTGTCTTTTTGTGTTTTTGAGATTTTGAGTTTCGTCACTGTTGGTACCGAACAACTCCAGTTAGTTACTATCGAACAACTACTATCGAACAACTCCAGTTTGTTAGTATCGAACAACTACTACCGAACAACTCCTTGGCAGTTAGTACCGAACAACTACCTTTTAGTTAGTACCGAACAACTCCAAGTCAGTTAGTACCGAACAACTACTACCGAACAACTCCAAGGCAGTTAGTACCGAACAACTACTACCGAACAACTCCAAGGCAGTTAGTACCGAACAACTACTACCGACCGAACAACTCCAAGTAGTTTGTACCGAACAACTCCAAGTAGTTAGTACCGAACAACTCCAAGTAGTTTGTACCGAACAACTCCCAAGTAATTTGGTACCGAACAACTCCAAAAAGTTTGTACCGAACAACTCCCATACCTAAAAAAAAAAAAAAAAGAAAAAGAAAGATAAAAAAAAAAAATAAAAAAAGAAACGAACAACTTAATTTTCAAAATTATACGGTTTATTTCTTTGACTTGTAAAATCCCGTGAAACATTAACTTGTTTTTCCTGGTTTTGTCAAGACTTAAAAGACAACTTAATTAAACACAATTTCTTTCTACCACCGATCGATCATACAGTAATCTTTTTGATACCACTTTATTAATGACGACTCTTGCTGATAAGTCACTTCTCTCGGGCGGTGACAATAAACCACCGATGCTTGAAAAACACTTGTATGACTCGTGGAAAAGCATAATGGAACTTTATATGATGAATAGACCTCATAATGATTCTTGCTTCTGTTGAAAAAGGTCCACTTGTTTGGCCAACAATTACAGTGGATGGTGTAACCAGACCAAAGGGAATAAACTTAATTAAACTTTCCACATGCACGATTCAGAGCTGACTGTGGACATCAAAGCAATAAACATCATTCTACAAGGCCTTCCAACTGAAATTTATGCTCTTTTTAGTCAACATCATGTAGCCAAGGATATTTGGGAGAAAACCAATGTAGCACCCCCATAAAATCACAACGTAGCGGAATACCACTTTGAGGTGCTACTTCATAGTATAAAGTACAAGTTACAGTAAACGACCTTAAAAGAGACGTTTAATAAAATGTCACATTCGATTTAAATAAATCAGAGTAATTTCAGGTCCCAAATATTTTCTTTTTAACAAACGTTACAAGAGTTTAAACATGACTCATTAGTATATTTTTAAAGAAAAATTGTTTCCGAATGTGAAGAAAAATCAATCTTTAAAGTGTTTGATATCCGCGCGACACGAAAGCTCCCAATGCTCACAGCAATAAATACCTGAGAAAATACATGCAAAAAACGTCAACAATAATGTTGGTGAATTCATAGGTTTAAGTAAAAGCAGTATTGAAATAGTTCAAGAAATATATCGTACGGGAGAAAAGTAGCGTTACCAACATAAGAAGAATTGTTATCGCGAAATCCAAGTTAATGTTTTCAAATAACTCAAGTAAGTTCAATAGTGGAACCACAAGGTTATAAGATCACCGCGACAGTATTTTAAGGTATAATTCAACAGAATACATTGCAACGAATACAATTGTATCAATCTTGATTGCATTGAGCTCATTGACCGAAGCTTGACGTTAACACATATCAAATGCATTCTTGTTTTATGCCCCAGAAGTAGGTATTAATTGCCTTATACCCTAAATTCTAAATACAAATTGTCCCGTTGACTTAGTGCTCGAAAGGATTCGATTTCAAACCCCCGACAGGGCTGTCAAACCCAATAGATTCTATTTAATTGTGTACTAGTGCCACCCATTATAGGCAAATTAACAGTTCTAGATGTGGGGTCTTGGCAAAACTACTCATGTAATTGACCTCATAATTCGGGTCCATCCATACCATAAAGTTTCTTTGTGTCCAGTTTATAAAACAAGACATGGTAACAAACATGTAACAGAAATCATGTGGTTAGGCAAGCCAAAAGCTTAGTAAAAACATTCAAGTAACGCTTAAGTATAGTAACCTATAAGTTATTCGTAAAACAAGCATGTATCAAACATGTATTATAAATCATGTGGTAGATAAGCAAAAGCTTTAGTAAAAACATTCATGTAACGCTTATGTAGTAGTAACCGATAAGTTATTCGGTAAAACAAGCATGCATCAAACATGTATTAGAAATCATGTGGTAGATAAGCAAAAGCTTTAGTAAAAACATTCATGTAACGCTTATGTAGTAGTAACCGATAAGTTATTCGGTAAAACAAGCATGTATTCTCACCCCAAAAATAGTTTAAGAAAACCATTAAAAGAGAAAAGGTGGGGCTATGAACTCACCTTGATTGAAGACCACAATCAATAATCAATCAATCACGAAGCGTCACCGATAACGAACTCGACCGCGACCTATAATTATGTCGCTCGGTTACTATATAATAAAGTACGACCGAATGATGCGTACATCGCAATGATAGAAATAGTATAAAATACACATGTGATGAGAAATCCACTTGCGCCTTAGATCCTAAAATCCCACAATATTAGGTTGCGATCGTTCTTTTATTTATATCATACATCGCTTAAGCGAATACTTTCTATTTTAGGAAACTTTCTATTTTTGGAAAGTTACTACATTTGGAAAGTTACCATTTTTGGTAAGTCTCGGCATCCAATTATATTTGTAAAAATATTTATTTATCTCGTCGAACTTTCGACTTTCAATTTGGTTATTAATTGCCCATATCGGGATTATGTCCCGTATATTACCAAAGTTACTATTTTTAGAATTTTATCCGTTCAATAAACTCGTTAAGTCTAATTTGTTATACTCGTAAAAATAATAGCGTTTATTATTTTTATAAACGTTCAATAAGTCTTGTATTAACCCGTTGACTTTTTAAAGTCAACATTTGACTTTCTTTGACTTTTATACTTATATTTATCTTTACCCAAATCTGACCCTCTAAATCACATTTTAACGACTCGGTCAAAGAAGAAATTTTATGCGAAACGATATTCCGGACAACTTTTTAGTTTTAGCCGAGACCCGAAACTCGACAAAAAAGACCAAAACACCCCTGCAAGAATCTGCTGGAACTTGACGATTTTAATAAAAACGCAGCAGTTTGACCATCGGTTTTGACCCGCTATATCACATTTTCGTGACTTTGACCAAAAAGAGATTTTATAGAAAACGTCATTCCGGACAACTTTCGTGTTTCGCCGGAAGGCTGAAACGGACTCGAAAGTGCTCAAAACGGCTGTTGAAAATCGGATCAGCAACCGAAATAAGCATAAATAGCTGATTGAAGTTTTTAGTTTTTCTAAACTTGTTTTTGCCGTAACTTCTTCGTTATTAGGAGTTAGAAGCTCTACCTTATATCAAAACGATAGTCTCGGAAAGCTTTATCATATTCAAAAGCCCAAAATTAGATAACAAATATTTTCGACACCCAAATGGCCTGCCGAACTTTCTGTTCGAATTTACTTCTTTTGAAACTCATCAAAACCCCATTTTTGACTTCCAAAAATCATCAAGACACCAAATAAACCAATCCGAACGCACCCTTTCTGCTTCAAACCAATGCACCCTAGCTGTTTTAAAAATGTATAAACAAACACCCAAATATATATATATATATACATATTAGTACATATATATAATACATATATATACAATATATAAATATATTACATATAAAATATATATAAATACATATACAGATATGAATATATATATAATATATATATAATAATATATATATGTGTACGGCGGCTATGACAGCCGCGTGGTGGCAGCAGTGGTGTCGAGATGGTGGTGTGGTGTTGGTTGAGGTGGCGGCATGGTGATGAAGTTGGTGAGTGTGACGTCGAGTGGAGAGATGAAGTGGGTTCTGGTGGTGCGTGGCGATGGGGCGGCTGTTGGCGGCTGTGTTTGGTTTCGTGTTGATGTTAATGATGGTGTGATGTAAGACAACTGGGGTGGTGGCTCGGGTGTTAGGTTGGCGTCGTGGCCGTTGGTTTTCGATGTGTGGAATGTATTCGTGTGGTGTATGATGATGGCCGCGTTGTGGTGGTGCGTGGGATGGTGATGATGATGACGGTGGTGGCCGGCTGTGGCTGCCGGAGGAGGGGTGGCAGTGGCGATAGAGGTGCATGGCGGCGAGTGAGTGTGGGGATCGGACAGATCGGGTGATGGGGAGTATTTTTGGATTCGGCCAGAAAAGTCCGCCGGAAAAGTTTTCGGCGGCAGTGGCGTGTGGCCGGGCGGCTGGCCGGAATAGGAGGGAGAGAGGAGAGGGAGTGAGGAAGAAGATGTATATGTGTGTGTGTTTTGTTTTTATAAAATGAAAAAAAAAGTGTGATTTTTATATTTATATATATATATAAAAAGTTATAAAGTAAAAGTGTAAAGTGTGGGATAAATGAGGGTAGATTTTATAAATATTCCCCAGGGACCTAAAGTGTAACTTTTGAGTAATCTTTTATAAAATAGTGGTTCGGGACTCGTTTGGGCGACTTAACGGGTGATTCAACACACGAAACTTGCGCCATTGTTTTTCAAATAATTTTTCCAACAAAAACGAGTATTTACTTGATAATATTTTATAATTATTTTTATTACATTTATAAAAATGTTCGTGATTTATTTAGTGAACCAGTTACGTCTCGTCCAAAATAAAAATAAAAATTTCTAACCCATATATTCGTGTTATCAACAAACGTTTTCGAATAAAATGATGACTAAATTTATTAAATAGTTTTATTTAATAAAACTGTTAATTAAATATAATTTTAGATATATTTTCTCGTTTCTAATCTTGCGAGTGATTTCGTCACTTTCTCCCGTTCTGGGTCCTCGGGCAAAACTAAAAAGTTGCTAGGAATGTCGTTTTACATCAAATTGCTTTAGGGTCCGAATCGTGAAAACGTGATTTAGTGGTTCGTTTTTGATAAATTCTATGAATTAAATTATTTCCTTTTTCGTTTTCGAATCAAATAATTTAAAAATAAATTTTATAAACGACATGTAATAATAAATATGATTTATTATTTAAATATGTTTCGAAAATTGACGGTTGTTATAGTCTTCCCACCTTAAGAGAGCGCGTCCCGGTGCTCAATTTGTTTTATTCGTCCTGGTTTACTAGTCACATTAGATAAGTGATATACCCTAGGTCATCTGCGAGGTTTCCAACGAAAAATTTGAGTGAACAAGGGTTAAAGCATAGGATATATGCAATCGATATGAGCGAATGAATCAAATGTAATGAGAATCTTCACAATGAACGGATGAATACATACTCGAAGAAAAGCCAAGAACGAAGAAATTTTAACAGTCGTAGATTCTTGAAAGCAGTTAAAGGTTCATACGATAAGGATTATCAATTTCTCGGGCGGTCAACACATCGGAAAAACCCAATAACAAGGCACGAGTCGAAAGAAGTTCATAGCCCAAGAATGATTCGTACGGACGACACACGCTATGTCGGATACACAATTCCCACTCATTTTATAATTTGTCACTGATACCTAAAAAAGCATCCCAATCCTTGTAAGTAAGAATTTATAAACTATGGTTCGGCGGTTTATAATTTTCTTATTCTAATGAAGAAGCGTCCTAATTCATTTCGATAAGATGATTATAAATCATCCTACTTAAGTATCGCCGGCATAAAAAATACAATATCAAAACAATAGATTATGAAACAACATATGCAATTCAAAATCATAAGGAGAGTGTTCAAACTCAAAGTCGAATGATAAAATAACTAGCGGAATTGACAAACTACGCCGAATTTCAACATCATAAAAAAAGGAATGAAGTAAGGTCGCGTAAATATTTCGGAGATAACCGCATCGCTCACAATATATTAAAGTAAACGAACTCATTAAGACATACCATAGTGCTATACTCATATGTACAAGTATCTATATAAATACTAGTATTGACTATCGAAGAGAGAAAAATAAGAAGACAGAAGTACGCGATAAGTCGGATTAAGCAACGATATATATAAAATCGGCCGATAAAGGCAAACAGTATGAGCCGTCAAAAAGATAGACAGTATGAAAAGCGAAAATAATACACCCAATCATTATAATTTCCATCATTAATATACATATCAATAGCATTCAAAAGGGAGCATATACAGTACTTGGAGCAAGCGCTGCAGGATAATCGGACCATAGGTGGAAAAAAAAAGACTCTTAAAATTTTTTGAAAAACGGTTATAGTCTAGGGTTTTGAAAACGACCTAGTTCGCTATAACGAGTGCTCTGATACCAATCTGTAACACCCCCATAAAATCACAACGCAGCGGAATACCACTTTGGGGTGCCACTTCATAGTATAAAGTACAAGTTACAGTAAACGACCTCAAAAGAGACGTTTGATAAAATGTCACATTCGATTTAAATAAATCAGAGTAAATTTAGGTCCCAATAATTTATGATTTAAACAAGAATTACCAAGATTTCAATCGTGACTCATTTTGTCTATCTAAGGAAAAATAGTTATCGAATGTGAAGAAAACTGAGTCCTTGAGTTTTGTTGATATCCACGCGTCTCGAATGCTCCCAATGCTCAGCTAGCAATATAATAACCTGAGAAAATACATGCAAAAACTTCATAGGTTTAAGTAAAAGCAGTATTGAAATAGTTCAAGAAATATTTCTGTAAGAAAAGTAGCGTTACAACATTTAGAAGAATTGTTATCGAAATCCAAGTAATGTTTCAATAGTGGACCACAAGGTTTAAGATCAGCCAGCGACAGTATTTCAAAGTATAATTCAACAGAATACATTGCAACGAATACAATGTATCAATCTTGATTGCATTGAGCTCATGACACCGAAACCTTGACGTTAACACATATCATATGCATTCTTGTTTGCCCCTGAAGTAGGTACTATTGCCTTATACCTAAATTCTAAATACAAATTGTCCGTTGACTGGGTGCTCGAAAGGATTCGATTCATACCCCCGGACAGGGCTGTCAAACCCAATAGATCTATTTATTTGTACTAGCGCTCACCCATTATAGGTAATTAACAGTTCATGATGTGGGTCTTTGAAATACTATCATGCAATTGACCTCATATTGAGGTTTCAGCCTACCATAAATTTTTCTTGTGGCCCAGTTTATAAAACAAGCATAGTATCAAACATGTATTAGAAATCATGTGGTAGGCAAAGCAAAAGCTTTAGTAAAACATTCATGTAACGCTTATGTAGTATAACCGATAAGTATCGGTAAAACAGCATTTATCAAACATTATTTAGAATCATGTGGTAGGCAAGTAAAGTCTTTAGTAAAAACATTCATGTAACGCTTATGAAATTGGAATCAATAAGTTATTTGGTAAAACGAGCATGTATT
This sequence comes from Tanacetum coccineum, assembly GCA_026074375.1. Classification (NCBI taxonomy): domain Eukaryota; kingdom Viridiplantae; phylum Streptophyta; class Magnoliopsida; order Asterales; family Asteraceae; genus Tanacetum; species Tanacetum coccineum. The sequence continues at coordinate 10,168 of BQNB010005443.1, read as the reverse complement.
CTCACCCCGGAAATAGTTATGAAAACCATTAAAGAAGAAAAGATGGGGCTATGAACTCACCTTGATGTTGCAGAGAAACTAGCAGAAATGCAAATAATAATCACAGCATAGATGGAGAACGGAACAGCTCGACCAAGAAGATGCAGCTTAATTTAACGGCTATATCCTACTACTTAGGATAATGAATTTGGGTTCCCCGATAGTTGGTTACGTCAACGCAACACGTTGATAAAGGATTGAGGTTTCAAGTTGGATGAGTTTGGTGGGTGGTTAAATAAAATACACCGAAAAGAATACACAAAGTATGTAATATATTCCGCATATATTACATATGAAAAGAAACAATTATATAATTCATGTGGCGAATCATATAATAAAGACAAACAAACAAAAGAATAAGTCGCAACATATAATACTTTACACGTATTATTTAAGAAACGTAAGAAAAATAATCGTAACAATATAATTCGACACGTTTTCGAAATTCGCTTTACTAAATAAATAAAACGTTCTTGCATAAAAGTAAACACACGTTTTAAAGTTACGAGTTAGATAAATGACGTGTTAAAGACTTTACAAAAGTTATAGTTGGGAATTATAAAATAATATTTTTATAATTTAGTATTTCGTTACCCGTTTTAACTAAACTAGTTATCTTGTTTATAAAAGTATAGTTTTCTTTTATTTACCGATTTATTGTAAAATCACAATTTAAAAATCTTAAAAGCTATATATAACTTTGTCATTTTAGCGGGTTTCTACAATAATATAAACTTTAATAAAAATTTACTAAGTATAAGGATTTTTAGAAATTTCGGCATGACGTTGCCGTTTATACAACGTTTCCCATTTTCACAAAACTCAATGTTTTTCCCTTAAATCAATAAATGTTGCAATATACTCGCATGTTTAATTTATATTTAGACTAGATCAAATAATGGATAAAATAAGTAAAACCAAATACACCCTTATTAGCTATTGACCAACGAACCAAACGCACCCTTAAGTGCTATAAACGCCAAACCAAACACACCCTTAACTGTGTATAATCAGCAACCAAACGCCCCTTTGGGGCTGCCATAAAACACAGAACCAAACGCCCCATAACAGCTGCCAAAATACCAAACACTCCTGCTGTCCCGAACAACCCTTATGGCTGTTTCGGCTCACCCAAACGCACCCTTATTAGCTGCCATGCAGCCAACCAAACGCTCCTTTCGGGCTGATGTTACGCAGAAGCAAACACCACTTTGTGGGCGTGTTTTTCAGCCGGTCAACCAAGACGAGAAACAAGACAAGATTACCCGAAACAATTAACCACGTAACCACAGCCCGACACCTTGAGGGTGCGGCTGTGGTGATAATAAACCAACCCGAACGCACCCTTTCTGCTTCAAACCAATGCACCCTAGCTGTTTTAAAAATGTATAAACAAACACCCAAATATATATATATATATACATATATATACATATATATATACATATATATATATATATATATATATATATATATATATATATATATATGGTACGGCGGTTGGGACAGCCGCGTGATGGCAGCAGTGGTGTTGAGATGATGGTGTGGTGTTGGTTGAGGTGGCGGCGTGGTGATGAAATTGGTGAGTGTGACGTCAAGTGGAGAGATGAAGTGGTTTCTGGTGGTGCGTGGCGATGGGGCGGCTGTTGGCGGCTGTGGTGGTTTCGTGGTGATGTTAATGATGGTGGGATGCAACTGGGGTGGTGGCGTCGGGTGTTTAGGTGGCGTCGGTGGCTGTTGGTTTCGGTGGTGGATGTATTCGGTGGTGGTGTTATGATGATGGCAGCATTGTGGTGGTGCGTGGGATGGTGATGATGATGACGGTGGTGGCCGGCTGTGGCTGCCGGAGGAGGTGGATTGGCGAGCAGCGATGGAGGTGCAACATGGCTGGCGATGAGTGAGTGTGGGGATCGGACCAGATCGGGTGATGATGGGAGTGTTCTTGGATGCGGCCGGAAAAGTCGCCGGTAAGACTTTTCGGCGGCTGTTAGTGGCGTGGTGGCGGCGGCTGGCCGGAAATAGCGATGGGAGAGGGATAGGGATGTGAGGAAGGATGATGTATAGTATGTGTGATGTTTTGTTTTTATAAAATGAAAAAAAATGTGTGATTTTTATATTTAAGCAAAATATCACCTTTGTGCCTTTTAATGAATAAGGTCTTGTCAATTTTCCCTCTTTGAAACCCATTGTCCAACAGATATGTTGACAAGGTTTCATACCAAGCTCTAGGAGCTTGATGTAGTCCATACAGTGCTTTTTCAACCTTGTATACTCTATCAGGAAAGTCTGGATCTTCAAATCCTGGTGGTTGACATACATACACCTCTTCTTCAATCTTCCCATAGAGAAAAGTACTTTTTACATCCATTTGATACACCACAAAATCTTTAAATAAAGCATAAGCTAAAAATAGCCTAATTGCCTCAATTCTTGCAACAGGGGCAAAGACTTCATCATAGTCAATCCATTCTTCTTGTGTGTACCATTGAGCAATACTTTATTTCTTATCACAATTCCCCTTTCATCCTTTTTATTCTTGAAAACCTATTTAGAGACTATAGCCCTTTTTCTATTTGGTAAATCCACTAAAGTCTAAACTTCTTGTAACTTGAATTATAGAAACTCTTCCTACATAGCCTCTATCTAGCTTGGATCCTTCAATGCATGAATTACCTTTTTGGGTTCTTCCTGTGATAAAAAGCAAGCAAACAAGAAGTTTTGAAGGTCTTTATGGTTTGTTCTTTATTGAATAGTACTAACAAACCTATGTTCCTCCAAATTCTTTGACATCCTTCTTGTTTGTGTAGCAGATTACAAATCTCTAACCACTTGATCAAGAGGATGATCTTTATGAATTCTTGTAGTTGGAATACGACTGACTTGGATTATTGTATCTAAATTTTTCATGTCAGCCTCTGCACCATCATCTTCATCATCTCTTGAGGAGTCAAATATGCTATAATCTTCTAAAGCAGGCATATTTGGATCAAATAGAAGTTCAATGCATGTTTTTCCACTAACATCATTTACTTCATTTATGCTAGCAGCATTAACATTGTTAGTGCTGTTAACATTATCCTCCTTCTTTTGATCTTTACATTCACTATCTTTTCTTGGATCTTCATCAACCTTCTTTCCATCATCACTTGAAGGTTTAGATCCATCATCATGAGAACTCTTTGGATCTTGGGAAAATGGTGGATCAACAGTCCATAATGGTAGCAAAATGTAATATTTGACAGGTTCTGTCTCTTTTCTAGCTTGACCTGCATTATCACTTGCTTTTGTACCTACAAAGTCATTAGACTGTGTACCTGCAACAATTGGCCATTAATTCATTGTTCTTGTTAGTGCATCAATATCAAATAGCTAATGTGGTCCACTAACTATAGCATTATGTGTACTCTCACTGAACCTAATATGCAAATTTTCTTCTACTATCCTTGTTCTACTATTGAATACTCTAAAGGCTTTACTATTCAAAGAGTATCCAACAAAGAAACCTTCATCAGCCTTACCATCAAATTTGCCTAAGTGATCTATGGTATTAAAAATGGTAATAGGACACCAAAATAGTCTCATAAAT